>JAOWBL010000230.1:0-18072 GCA_028564865.1 Zenarchopterus dispar | reverse complement strand
TGACCTTGAGCTGCTGGAAGGAGAGAGAGCGAACCTTGCCTCGAGAACGACACCTCGTGGAAATACTAAAATAAAAGTCATTAACAACCTAAAAACTCATCGGGATAATTCAGTGCGGAGCCCTGGACCTGTGGGAGGGCAGTCGGAGAGACCTGATATCTCACTCTCAAAGAAAACGCATTGGTGAGCAATCGTTTTTAACATGCTAAGCGCTAGTTGCTAACGCTAGCTAACATGGAGCGGAGCGCTAGCTGAGATGCTAATAAGCACAATGGCAAATGCTGTTTCACCAACGCTAATACTATTAGCTTGATATTTTAAAGCTGCAAATTTATTCCAGTGTTGTGTAATATGTTGGTTTGTGTAATTGTTGTTGATTTAGCATTTTTTCATTTGTGCATATTGCGCACATTAAGCCAAATTTGATATGTGATAAAGTGATATAATATTTAATAAAGTGTTATATTTCAATTGAGATGTGCCTAAACATACCATTACTTGACAGAAGGTACACAAAGTGGGTTATTTTGTATTCTAATTGTTAAGTGAGAGATGTTTTGAAATTATTATACTGAAGAGGTGGTTCAGTAATTATCTCTGAGAATATTTTGAAGATGTTTGTTATTGATATTGAGCGTCATATTATAATGATGGTTCAGTTAATGAGATGAGGATTAATATGAATTATAGTCTGTAGTTCATGATTAGAAAGCTAAAAGAATGTTCTGACCTTATTCACTTGTAGGTCAGGATTTTTTTTTTTTTTTTTGTTGGACCTTTGAACTTTTGATCTACCTAGATGTTGGAGCCTGGATCGAGACGTTGATGGCGAGCCACAGCCCAGTGAAGAAATAGAGGTATGGTGCCTACAGAATTCGGCACTTCTTACTAACATACACACACAGATCACCAACTATGCGGTAGGACAAACTCTCTCCACTTCCTCAGTGGACCGAACTGATCTGAAGTGACTGAAAACAGGAGGGGGAATTCAGAACTTTATAACACAGCTGTGAATTTATTTACATTTTTCTTCTACTTAACCGGGTAAGATTGTATCATATTTAAAAGTGTACATTTTTTATGTTTTGGCCTACCCTTTTCATTCACTCATTGAAAGGGAAGCGTTTTTTTTTTGTTTCTCAAAAGAAGAACAGTTGTGTCATTCTTGGTGTATTGTTTGGTTAATCCTGAGCTCCATAGTCAAACATAGAACTTCTGATTTCACTGGCCATAAATAATCATTATAAAATAACCAAATTGTATTCTCCAATTCAAAAGGGCTACAACTGCATACTGTAAGAAGTGATCTACTGTGATGAAGGAAGAATCGTTAAGTCACTGAGACCCTTTTCTGAACATCTGCTGGAGAATGTTAATACTCTACTCACTAGTCCCACTGCAAACACTGCAAAGACCAACTACTTAATGTACAAACACAGCAGCAGTGATTCCAGTGATGTGCTGACAGGGTGAACATGATGAGCCATAAAGAGAAGAATTGTCCATGAAGAAGTCCAAAAGGAAACACAAAGAGAAGTAAGCTAGCCGTCACAGGAACATGGAGGTGTAATGAAACAAGAACTTCCTCAGCAGTGTAACAAACTTTCTACGATATTCATTTACCTTATAAATGACACAAACAAAGCCATAACCCAGTTTTATTTAGTCCTGTCTGGCACATCTCTGTTTGTAGACAAAAATGAAATCTATAAAGTCTTATTCATTGATTTGTGCAGAAACTCCTGTCTGCTGGATTTTTCAGCACATAAACGAGTTCCCACATGTATTTAGTACAAAGTAGATTATATTTGTGCATGCATTTCCAAAGTAATAGACCTTTTTTTCTACTTTGAGCTCCAATTATAACTCATGCTGTTTAGTCCTTGTTTCATTATGCTAGATATCTCAATAGAGCATCCTGGCCAGTAAATATGCTCGAGCCTCTGGACTCACTGATACCGATTTTACATGACTGTTACATCAGTATCATGAGGACAAACACAATGACGTTACAGTGATGTACTGTCAGATCGTAGGAGGGTGAGCAGAATGTTGGGTTAACTGCTGTTTCTGTACAAGCAAAACCAAGACAAAGAAAAAGAAAAAGTCTCCTCTGCTGGTCTAACGTGTTTCCATGTTTGCATCCACTTCTGAGTCCTGCAGCTGTCAGACAGTCAGATGGACCGTGGGACATGGTGAATAAATCATGAGCTCTCTGATCATTCTAAGATGAACATTTATCTTGAAATGAAGGACTGAAAGAACAATACAACCATCCATTCTCTCTTCTCTTTCCTCTCACCCCACTTCATCCTTTCCAATCTCGGTGTACTTGCTAATTCTTTTTTTCCACACATACATTTTCACTTTGGTCTTGAAGTCTCCCAGTTTCCATCTCCCATTTCTGCTACAGTCTCTCCAACAAGTCTGGGCCTGTGCATTGACTGTATAAGGAGAACTGGACAAACCTTTGTGTGATGTCATCAACAGGTTTCTGAGGAAACAGTTTGTAGCTTTATATTCCGAGGCTCTGGACAGGTGTATTGGCTGGAGCTAACTTCACCAAACCCTAGTTAATCCATAAATGGGCAAATGGGTGGGCCGAACCTGCCTGGCTGAACAATGCCCACTTCTGCTTAGATATCACAAGTTAGCTATTATCAGCTTTGCTCAGCATATGATAACATATGATGCTAAGTTTTTGTCAAGCATACAGAGCTTCAGGTGAAGCTGGGATAAAGATGGAGAAGCTGAGTTATTCTAATCTGATCAGTGTTTGTGATGTCACATTGTTCAGGAATAGCACTCAGCACTATGTGCAAACAGGCCAGGCAAATCTGGCAGAGCCCAGACAGACAAACTTGGACCTAATCTAGACTGCTTTTGGCCTGGGTAGGTTTAAATATGTTTTAATAAAAAATATGTCCTTGCAGAACCACTAAATGTGCTATTTGGGCACATTTGGCACCATATGCGCTATTTGACCTTTCTCAAGTACTAGGCTGGAAAACTAATTGTATTTTACTTATATATCACTATGGCTATTCATTTCACCCAAATGCCACTGCTTTTAACTCATTTTGAAAATTCTCTCACACCTTTACATCCATCAATGTCCACATTCAGTTAATATTAATATCAAAATCTCCACCATGTCAGGTGTCTCTCCAGCTAAAGCTTAGTAGAAGCTGGGTGATGTGGCACCACAATGACCCTAAATATGGAAGTAAATCCACCACAGAATGACTTCAGTAGAAGAACATCTACTTTCTGAAGAGGTCCAGAGTCCAGACCTTAATAGCTCTGAAGGCTTTAAAGAAGAGCAAGACAAGTCGTTCACATCTTTAAGATCACCATGCAGGTGGGAAAATGTGTGTCAAGTGTTTTTGATTTAGAGACAGCTGTATAAAAAAACTAGGAGAGACATTTAGTTAATATCTGGATTTAATGTTTTATGTTGTTGTCATTAAACCATAAACACGATGAAGTGCCTTCATTCCCTGCAGTGATGCTAAAAGCTCAGTATTTATTAATGCAACAGTGCTGTGCAAGGGAGTTTGACAAAGAAAGAAATGCGAGTACAAACTCTCTGCGAGAGCAGCTATCAGGACACAATATATCTTTTGAAATTGCTTAAGCAATTAACATTAACAAAAATGCAAGCATTGATTCAAGCAGCTTGAGGTTCTCTGCAGGCAGCATGGTAGCTGGTGTAGCTTCAGACCTTTTATAGCCTACGAGTCGTGATTTGTGTCCGACTGAAAGAATCGTGGTGCCTTGTTTGCAGGAAACTAACACAGGATGCAAAATTTAGTGAAATTAATAGAGGTGGTTAGTCTTTTCATGTGTAAATAGGTTGATTTAAACATGAAACAAACAGCATGAATTGCATTTCACAAGCACGAGGTTGTATAAGGGCATGTTAATTTGCCAGAGCTGAGCAATTAGATGGAACACAACGTTAATTTCATCTTTCTAGTCCTCTGGGATCCGATCATTTACTGTGCACAGAAGCATTACACAGGCAGGCGCTACACACTCATGCTTTCAAGTGACTTTTAATTATTCATTTAATTATTTTTTTAACCTCATCCAACTGTGGTTGTGGCCAGCAGCCAGGTCCCTAACCAACAGAGACCAGAAACATGACAACGCTCCATCACACAGAAACAAACATGCAAGCATATGAGCTGCTCCATCAGACGAGCTTTTATGGGACTTCCACAATGACCTTTTTGTATGTATGTGTGTATCCCTCATACTTTTCATTCTGGGATGTGAAAGAAGCCGACCACCCAGTCTGTCTGAAAGGGAGGGAGACTATTTCACTCCAAAAGATGGAAGGATGAAAAATCTAACCCCAATTCTAAAAATTTTGGGCCATGGTATCAAATGAAATCGTAGATCACAGAACACAAATGGAATGTATCTCAAGAAAAACTAAGGTTATTTTCAATTTAATTGCAATAACATGTCCCACAAAAAGTTTATTCAGTGTGATGTTTACCACTCTAACATTTTTTTCCCCTTTAACAACAGTCCATAAACATCTGTGAGCTGAGGAGATCAGTTGATTGACTTTTGGGAGAGAAACGCATGTGCCTTCAAGAGAATGGTGTCCAGTGTTAATCTCATGTTAGGACTCTACAGATGATAGTATTTACTATCGAGGATGAAATATTTAAAGTCTTCATGATTTCACATTGAGGGTAATTAACTTGAATTCTATTCCCAATCTGCAGACACAGATTTTAACAAACTGGGGAACTTCTGTCTTTACCTCTCAGACTTTTTATTCCCACTCATGACACTGACCTGCTGACAATTAACATAAGTAGTTATGAGATGTTCCTCCTGGTCTTTCTTTTAAGTACCACTTAACTTTCCAGCTGTTCCTGTCATCAAATTTAAAATGAGCTAACATTTTTTTATGAAATGGTGAAATCTCTCTCACATTGAACATTTGTGACATTTTCTGTTGTCTCATGAATAAAATGTAGTTAGTTTCATAAATTCTGTGAGTCATTGCACTTTCTTTTTATTTGCATTGCAGAGTGTCCAACTTTTTGGATTGGTCTTGTAAGAGGAAGGGAATTCATGTGACATGACCTTGTCCAACAAACTGTTATAATAATGGACTTTAGTGAAGTACTTCAAAACACTGTGGGTCTTTACAAATCAGGTGGTGATGAAAACTGTCCTGACTTAAAATGCTTTTGAATGCTGGGGCCACAGGGTTGAAATGCTGCAGCTAATATCATTGAACCAGCTTCATGCAGGTCCTGAGCCCTAGTTTTTGGGTCTGGGCCTCCCATCCCAGAGAATGTGTCTGATGGTGCCTCCAGAAAGGATTCCGGTCCCTCAAGGATAGTGCGTTTCAGTTTAAGCCAGATACTAGGGCGTTTGGGAAGGGAAGGGAGTGAGCACAAAGTTGCGTGGAGATGGAGGGTAATGAAAAAGACTGTTGGAGTAATTGTTGTAAAACATAAAGGGAAAATGTGAAACAATCCCAGCTGAGCGGTTCTGAGGGATCGGGACCCCGTGGCTGACCCTTGAACCTATGACCATGCAGATTAGTCCCAGAGGCTTGCGGATCGGCATGGACACTAAGTAGCCAGCCAAGCTCCTGTGAAACAACTCAGGAATTTTTAACAGCAACAAGTCTGAGGACTGGGAAAAACTCTGGGTTTTTAGACTTAAGATAACAGTTGTTGGCATCTTGTAGTTGCACTTGTCTCTTTCTTCAGCAACAATACATGAGCTCGGTTTCAAAATTGCGTTTCTGAGCAGCTTTGTGTCTGTCTGATTTGTAGTGGACCTGGCACAGCCTTCTCTCACCTTCCCAACATTGATAAAATAAAGAAAATCCTTTCTCAAAAGTAAAAAATCTACTCCCTGCATGTGTCACCAGTTCAGATCATAGATTGAACTTATGTAATTAATTATTAATAGTCTCCAGTAGATCAAAAATGCTGTAGGGAGAGTTCTGATGAGAAGATGATCATATTTCTCCAATATTAGCCTCCCCTCATTGGTTTAAATCCAGGATGAAAATTCCCCTTCTTAAATATAAAGCCCTTAAACATTGTTTATTCTCCATTTTCATTCATCTGTGTGTCCATTCCAAACATCATTTCAGTTACTACCCCAGATTCTTCTGTTGGGTTTGTTTGGATGCTAAGTGACATATCCACCAGGGGCAGTGATGACTACCGATATCAACAAACATGGTAAATGTAAAGACTATTTTATTTGAGCAAATTCAGAGTTGATGGGAAAGAAAACAGTGGTGCAAACAGACTACTGAACAAAAGTTGATAGATAAATTGTTTTTTTTTTTTACTTTATCCATTTTGACATTGACAGTGAGCATGATTTTCTATTTTTTACAATGACAGCTAATTAACTTAATCATTTTCTTGTTAATTATCCACAGCAATTGGACTGATTAACTTTCAGATCAGTGCAATATCCACTGTAATGCAGACACTCCATTGGTCTGTCATGGTGAAGAAGGAGCTGAGCTGAAAGGTGAAGCTTTTGATTTACCAGTCCACCTACATTCTCACTCTCACCTTTAGCCAGCTGTGGGTAGTCTAGGCTCCCCCAGTAAGGCTACTGCCCCTGTGACCCAGCGACAGATAAGTGGTTGAAAATTGAGTCAATACTATCCCCATGACTTCTGATGGTATTTCTTCATTTTGACCATATTTGTAAGTACAAGACAAATAGACAACATGCAAAAAGATGGATGAAATCAAAACAGCTCATGGACTGAAGGTTCATTCCATCTCTCTATCTGTTTCAAACGTTGAGTTTAAAAGGCCTTTTAAGCCAATAGCTCCTTCTTACCATAAGGACCTCACATTTGCATATCATCCCAACAAAGCACTTGTCTTTCAAACTGCAGATTTATTTGTGGTTTCCAACAGCAGAATAGGAATCAGAGTCTTCAGTTATCATGATCTTCCCTGGTGGAATCAGCTCCCAGTATTCAGGACGCAGACACCCTCTCTATCATTAAGATTAGACTTTAACCAATCCTTCTTCATCAAGCTTAAAGTTAGGGCTGACTTGGGTGTTCTGAATCATTTAATTATGCTGTTACACCTATAGACTACTGGGTATCCTTCCATGATGCACTGGACTTCTTCAGTCTGTTCATTTCAGTTTTCTTGTCTGTCACTATTATTGCATCTAACTGATATTCCCAGGATTAATCTCTCAATGGTTGCTGGTCTTTATTTCTGGTCATCTCAGACCTCCAACCACTAAATGGCCATTCTCCCAGAGTCTGGATCTGATGGAGGACCAATCACACCAGGGTGGGGTGGGATTTATGTGATGACTCATAGAGGACCCCCCATTAAAAGAACTGAGACCATTGCAGAATGCTATTGGCACCTTGGATCACCAAGTTTTTACTGTAAAACAGTCACTGTGGTTCCTACTCCATTGCAGCCATTCTGAGTTTTAGTGTGCTCATCAGTTTGTTACTATTACATGCTTCCTGTCTCCATTTGGTTACATGACTACCTAATGGAGTCCACCAATTCTGCTGTTTAGGCATTGCTGCTGTTGCTAGGCAACATCATCAAAGTCATGGTAGCAAACTGCTCTGTGGCTTTATATTTGAAAGTGTTTCTTATGTGGTCTGAGAGGTCTCAGACTGGAGTGACAGGCGAGCAGAGGGGCAGCAGATGGCAGATTGGTCTGAAGGAGGATGGAGGCGAGGAGGTGAGAGGAGCGAACAATGCAAAACATTAGGGTGGAAAAACAAAAAAATACATGTTTTTTAGATAAATCTGATTGGAGAAAAAAATGTGAAATACTTGTATTAACAGAAATAAATGTCATAAGTAATCAAAGTAATCATAATAACTGCAATTTATTTTTTATATTAGCATTTTCCCTGTTATTACAGGTGTTTCAAATTTAGAGCTGTAATTTTAAATCTGGTCATTAGGAAGCTCCTTTCCTTTCCATCTAATGTCAAACTTTTGACATTTAACATCTGACCTGAACCCAAAGACATGTGATTAAATAAATAAATAAATTAATTAAAAAAAAAAATGCTTGAATCCATCCTGTGACTTGAGCAAGACCCACCCTGGTGGGGCAACACAGAACCTGGGCTTTGGTTCTTTTTTAGCATAAAAGGACTGGGTTTAAGACAGGATTAAAGTCTGGATTAAAATCCAAATGACTTGAAAGCTTCAAAATAATTTAAAACTTAATGAGCTTAATCCATGCTTTATATAACCTTCACTACATGTATAAAAGCCAAAAAATACTATACAAAGATGACAGGGATTTTCAAATTATGTGAAAAATAAATTAATTACTATAGAGAGAAAGTCCATTATTGTTGCTCTCAGCTGTCAGGACTGAAGTGCATGAACCTCAATGCAGGAGATCACAGAAGTAATCAAAGTCCTTTAATTATAACCAAAAGTTTTTGGTCTCCATAGCAAGATTTCACATCCATGACAGCTGTATGCCAGTTTTTACATAATTCATCAGGTAAAATGATATAAAGCCATACATTTATGCATTATTAGGTTTTTGTTTTTTGTTTTTTTTTTCAATTTACTTTTAATTTTATAGCACCAAATCATGACCAATGTCATCTCAAGACACTTCAACAAAACTGTTCAACTCCTTCCAAATTATTCCAATTAATACAAAGCCAATAAAATGATATTAATAATTATTATTTTGCTAAGGAAACCAACAGATAAAATCAGAACTTTTCTTTGATACAATCCCCCATCCTGAGAAAACATCAGGCGACTGTGGAAAGAAAAAAAAAACTAAAGTATAATCATTCTTATTTGAAAGCCAATATACAGTAGATTGTTGTGCTGTTAAGACTACTAACAGACAATTGGGTCCAAGTTGGTCTGCTGGCAGTCAGGAGCAGAGGTGCCTTGGCTGGAGACTGTTAGTCAGTAGATGAAATTGAAGCAGCTTTCCACAGAGGGTGAAGGTTGGTCTGGCTACAGTCTGTCTTCTGTCCACCTAACCGGCCATCCACTACTGTGTGGTTGTGTGTTTTCCGACGGATGGTCATGGTAGTTCTGATGGAGTCTTCATTTAAGGTGCTGTATTTAGGTTGCAACATCTGAAAGAACGATGGATGGACAGATTCATTCAGAATGAATGTAAGTAACACAAGGTGGACGTGTCCCATCCAGCTCCTAGCCTTGTTCCATTTATTTGCTAATTTTTGGATCATTTTAAACATTCTTCGGTTAGATGGAGTCATCTTAAATCAAGGTGGCATCCCCAACAGATCCAAAAAAGAAAGGAAAAAAAGAAAAGCTATCCTATCCACTATTCAGAAAGTTATGGTGGGCATCACAGAGAGTTTGTGCAGTTATTTTTAAATGAGCATAAAACAGGAGTCCAAGCAACAAAAGTCCTCTAATAAACCAGGACTGACACTTTATAAAAGAAGGAAACTGAACAAGACTCTGATAAACTCAAAATTAAGACCATCACAACGGTGGCCCAACATGTTTGGGCTCTATGTCCACATTCAGTGGAACATCTCCATCTGATCAGGAGGCTCATCAGGTTGTCCACAGGGATTTTCACACTGTCCTCAAAGGAATGAGCTGATATCCATGTACCATTCATTTATTCCTCACTCTTGACATCTTTTCCTCTTGATACCAGCCCACACCAAGCAAAGCCCACCCAGTTAGCCATTTGAAGACCTCGTTAATCTGTCTGAAGCCTATTGATCACATAGGAACAATAATTTTAGAGTTCATCCAGCTTCCATTGAAGGTCTGATTAGAAGCACACATTATACAAGCTCCATGTGTCATTATCTCTCCTCTCTGTCATTACCATCCCAGCTGCTGGAGAAAAATGACAAAGATGCTTATCAGCAGTGCAGCAGGTGGTCATTGTGAGAGGAAAAAGGCTGGCAGCAGAGGGAATCCAAAGAGCAGAGTAGATGATGCTCAAACAGCCTGTCCAGGTCACTCTGATAATTGGCAAATAGGCATCAGTTGTCTTTTCTCCTTTGTATATCATTCATGTTAACAATTTGAAAAGCAGATTCTCAAGCAATTCATGGGCTGACCAGTGGCATTATTAAGTCTAAATGGAGTGCAAAGGTCAGCTTGCATACGGTCGGCTCCAAGTCACTGAATACTAAAGCAGTCTATTAATGGCAGCAGAATGCAAAGTGTTTTTGTGTCAACTCTCCCCCACAATCCCAGAAGGGATTTAGCATAAGTCATGTTTGCTCACAAAAAGCTTCAATTTGCAGCTCAAGTAGAAATGTGCCACGTCATTTCCTGATGAGACCAAAAGTAAACACACATAAGATACCTGTACTAATACCCAGCATATACAAACTCTTCCAGAAAGACTGTTTGATTACAAGGTCCTTGTTATCTTTGAAAATTCTGTTAAGTTGTTGTTTCATCTCAAACTAATTGATTTTCCTCTTTGTGGGGGTGGAGGGATGTTAGCACTGGTGGCTTTCAGTTAATATGAGGCCTCCATGTGTGTGAGTGTGTGTAGTAAATGATTAAAGTGAAGAAACTGAAAGAGGAATTGGCGTCAAAGCCAAATTAAAGCTATAATACAGCAGGGTTAATATAATGGCATCATTAATCAGGCTGTAACTTTATTCCAGAAGTAAGTATGTCAACATCTCTGGAAGGGACTGAGCCAATTTTCATGCTGTCCTCGAGAAAAACACTCCTGACTGCATTTATTGAATATATTGCTGTGAAATGTTTCTACAAATTGACTCAGTCTAACTGGGGCTAAATAATCTTTTGGTTGTGTTTTTATCCTGTCAGCTGACAGATAAAGCTGTACATTTTCCATCAATCCATCACCAACTATTTATCCAATCAGCTGAAGCTGAAAGGCCCAGACCCCTCTCTCCCTTCATCAGCTCTTCCAGGGGAATACCAAGGCATTCCTGAAACACCTCCCTAGGAAGATGTCCAGAAGGTATCCTAGCCAGATGCCCATAGAATTTGTTTTGAATAAGTTAGAAGTATTTATGATTAAAATCCCATAGCTCAGCCCCCCACCCCCAAATGTTGGTTATTTTGTGGAGTGAGATGGGGCTGGCTGGGGGGTGGAGTTGTCAGTTTCTCAACCTCCTCAAAGAAGTCAAGCGATTTGCATCTTGGTTCTTGTAGTGATGCCAGCAACATGATGCTCATGCTTTGGACTTTGTAGAGTTTGGCCCTTAAGGAACCCGAGGATGTGCTCTGCTTGTTCTACTGCTACCCAGACCATTGCCTTTGCCCCCTCCTCCCAACCATTTTCACCAATGGCACCACTTTAGAGCCAGATATCTCCTTTATCTTCTAACAGCTCCGTAGTGACCTCTTGAAAAGGAGATGGGACAGGAACCCACAAACAATATTGTTCTCATCAGAGGTCAGAGCAGGAATGTCTGTAAAGCTACCAAACTACCTCCATGGCTTCCCTGAGTTCAGCTAAATGCTCCAGCAACCCTCAAGATGATGATCTACCTTATTTCAGACACCTGAATCAGTTTCTGGTTTTCCCATCTGCTCTTGGATAAGGGCCAACTTCTCATTTTTTAAAAAAGTAAATCATGTTACAAAAGTATCAATATAAAACAACATATAAACACATATAAAAATAACGTTACTGAATTTGGTGGTTGTGCTGCTTCTAGCTTCCTTGCTTTTGTACGACAAGTGAACAGCGATGGGGTTGCTCCACGAGTCTTTTTATCATCCAGATTGAGGGTGTGAGTGATTCAGAGCTCCTGGTGCAGATTCAGCTCTTCGCCACAGGCAATCATCTTAGATGCACCATCAGTAACTAGACATAGGACTTTTGATTTTATCTCCCATCCTTCCATGAGGGAGGACTTCACACAGACATATCTTTCAACTGTGAGAGCCTGCAGGAGTTTTACTCCACTAAGTGGAGTAGACTTCAGACATGTGCTATCTATAAAATGGCAGGCTGCAGCCAAGTAGGCGTTCAAATTCAGAGATGTCCACATGTCTGCTGTCAAACTCACTGCAGGAACTTTCTGGACCTCAGATTTGGCCTTCTCTTTCTCTTGTTAGTATTTGGTCTAAACCATGACATTTAAAGCCTAAAGGGAAGGAAGACAATTATTATGTATTACAATACTACACCACACACACTTTCCTGGCTGGGAGAATTTAGGTTGGATTCAATTTTTCTCTGATGCCTTCATCTCAACTATGCTGAATTTGTGCCTTGCATTCATGGAGACTCATGTAGCTCCTCTTCTCTGGTCACTTTCTAAAGATTAGATTCTTTTGCACTTTTGCATCCAAACTGCACATAGCATGTAATATGCAGAGAACAATGCAGTGTATAAATATGTATACACATCTGCATAATAGTCTTAACAGTGCAAAAAGGACATTAGGTTATAGTTAAAATACAGAATTTGCAAGTCAGAAGTGATTACATGAGCATGAGCAACGTTTGTTTTGTGTTTATTACGATACATATCTGTCAAACTGTCATTGTCATTATCATGGTTGATTAACAAATATTTCAAAAATGGAAACGCATCCCCACCTCTAATCCAACTCTAATCCTCATTATTCTCATGAGTAGCATGATGATGTCTCAGTGTAGATGAGCTGGGGGTGTTGTTCCCCAGTTGCTCTGCACACAATGAACATTCTGCCTTAGAATGGGAATAAAATAACTTGTGAATATTATAATAGTAACATATTTAGTTATTTACAGGAATATTATGTGTAATATTTGGATTTTTGTTTGTTTGTTTAGTTTTGTTTTTTGTTTTTGCTTTGGTGTTTCTATACAGTGGAAACTGCTCCTTTTAGCAGACTCCATGAAAACAAGCTCATCTGTTACAAACTGGCGAAACTCCATCATGAACATTCATTTTCCTGGAATCCATTGGGTTTTTGCTTTTTTTTAATGTTCATTAAAGACTTCTTGGATTCCTGAAATTTCTGGACAGTATGTCCCATCACTATATTCATTGCTTTACAGCTTAATGATCTTCAACCCTGGTCCTCAGAATTACTGTACTGCATGGACTTTTTTTGGATGTTGCTTTGCTCCAACACACCTAATGATTGGATCACCATCAGCTGGTCACCAGGGTCTACGCAAACAATGGTCTTCTAATTTCAACCACCACTGAGCTACCTCAACAGTTCAAGGATTTTTTTCCTTTTCTCTTTTTTCACTAACAGTGTATGATGCTAAATGTCTGGTGTTATTTAATAGCACAATTAAAATCAAGAAGTTTGGCTGGACTTAATTTTGATTTACTTTTTTCTTGCAAAGTCATCTGGATCACCTTAAAAATATCATCAATATTTGATGTTTTGGAGTCTGTGATAGGAATATTTAGAGTGGAAGGCTTGAAGAAAGCGGGCAGCATCATTATCCCATCTTTATGACATTGTCACTTCTGTGGGAAAAGTGACATTGTGAGCGGTCGAGATAAGAAATTAAGAACGGCCGTCTGCCTCCAGGACACTGACAGGGAGGGAAAGGAGGACAAATACAGTCATTTTATCTCATCTCACATGTAATCCCTGGAACATGAAATAATGATGATATAAAAAGATGCAGACAGAGGGCCGTAGCAGGAAATGACAGCTGATAAACAGGCCAGGCTGCTGCCTCCATTAGCTGTCATTACACCAGCCTCTACGGGACAGGATACTGTTTTCACCACTGCACGGGCTCACTGAGAATGAAGAGGCCAGAACTATTACAGACATCTCATAAATAGAAGTGTCATATCTGGCCAATCACTGTCTGAAGGGAAATTCTCAGCTTACCCATCTTTGGTCATTTGGAGACAAATGTCTGAACGGTCTCTTCATTCCCCCATTTCTATCACTTTAATTTTCTTCTATCATTTTATCTTTGCTCTTTTCTTCACTGTCTTTGCAACGGCGATGAGCTCATGCATTTCCATAAAGGTGTTGAATTTGCTGGCAAACACAGAGACAAAGTACATTATTTATTCAAACATTAACTTTCATCTAAGTCACAATCATAGACAAACAGAACATGCTCAAGTAGATAACATACAACCAATTATAAAACAGTCACTGTGCCGTATGAAGAGTATTTGATCTGACTAGCAAGAGAAATAAGTCTGGAAACAGAAACAATGTCACCTCCAAGTGTTTATGGATTTATCAGCCCACAATCAGTCAGATTGTCTAGAAATGGAGACAGTTTAGTTCTGAAGACACTCATACTAGAAGTGAACATCTCTAGGAAGAGTGTCCTCAGATGTCTCCAAAGACACAACACAGAATCCTCAGTGAGGTCAAGAAAAACCCACGAGGAACACTGAAAGATGTGAAGACATCACTGAACCTGGAAACATCTGTGTGAGTCCAATATACAGAAGTCAAGAAACAGGCAGGACGTCCATGCTACATTACTTACAACATCAAATATCAACCCAAACGATGACATATGCTAGGAGCATGATGATCTGTGTTTTCTTTGCAGAACGTGGTTTCCCTGCCAGAATAGAGGTGAAAATGAATTCCCAAGTTTCCTAGAATCTTCTCCTCCAGGATAAATTCAGTGTGTCCACCAGTTGGAGCTTTGACGCTGGGTGATGCAGGAGGACAATGACAAACATCTCTGTTCATGAATCTGTGGTGGTCCGAGGGAGATGGTGACAAATTTCATCTTAGGCTTTTTGTTTTGTTGTTGTTTCTTCCACACCTGCATCTGTTGGAAAATATGACCAACTATTTCACTTTACTGTTCGGGTTTTAGTTTTCACTTTCACATTAATTTTCACCTTACAAAAAAAAAAAAAAGAAAACAAAAAAGAGGAAAATATGACCAACTAAAGTGTTTACGTGCTCTCTTAAAGAGCTTTCTGTTTGCTTCAGCGCTTAAGTGCAGCTAATTATCGCAGGCTTGGAAACAGAAGGAAAAGGGAATTACAGTATGTGCAAGTACTTTGGAATGAATAGAAAAAAAAAACATAAGTATTTTTTTCACTTGAGGTAGATCTGATATATGACATATCTTTTTTTTTTAAACATAGGAGCCATTCTTTTGTCAGACTATAGACTGAATAAAATACAAGTTCAGTGATTTCATTTTCAGTTTCACGTAATGTTTGCTTAATAAACTCAAAGCCATCTGAAATCTTTGAAGTTTATTCTCCTGGAAGTTAAACTTTGCACATAATTGAACTGAAAGAAAACAGGTAATAAAAGCTGTGAGTCAGTGAGAGTTTAAATTCCTCATCTCTTGAGAGAAAACCAAACTAGTGACTTCAAGGAAAAGTGTTGTCAACCATGCACTCATAGCAACGATACACATATGTGTGTATAGTTACATATAAAGTATCAGTATCCGTGAATCCATGTTGCTCACCTTTTAAGAGGAATTTTGAATCATTTCTAGGTTGTTCTAGATCTGCTTTAGCTCAGACACATTTGTTGGATGTCTGATCTGTCTAGTCTGAATGGCTGTTTGGAGCTCATTGCACACCATCTGTGGGGCTCAGGTCTGGACTCTGAGTAGACCAGTCCAGGAGGAGGATTTTACTTTCCAATGCTATTCTGATACTAGCTTGAAATGACCTTGATTTATCTGTAGAGACCATATCCCTACTATCACTTAAGTGAAATGAGAGATTTGTACGTCTCACCAGACGCTTAAAATAGCTATTTATTCTGATGTAATTCAATTGCCTCAAGTGCTGGACTTCTGGTTATCCACGCCCATCATTCGATCAACCACAATACTAAAAACGTGGGTGACTGATGAGCAGTTATCTTTTTTTTACTCTACTGCCTCTCTCTCCTGGACCTGCTGCTTCGTATTTCACAACATTCACAAAATTTCACAAAATTCAAATCTTACTGGACTCAATATGCCACTTTCCTCTAGGTTCAGGTCATGGTTATGTCCTACCTTGACACCTGCAACATAGTGTTGCGTCATTGTTTATTGACTTCCACTGCCTGCCTGAATCAAACACAGGTCACTGAAACTCATCTACAAATCGACTTCAGGATCTGCACCTGCTTATTTAAATTCAGCACCCATTCCTGGGTGTTGTGTTCATCACAAGAACATCGACAGGCCTTGTTCTCTCTTCACACAAGGATATCTCAATTGAAACTGTTCTCTTTTGTGGTTCCTCACTGGTGGAACAAACTATCAGTTGGTACAAGAGGAGAGTCATTGATCTCTATATTGAAGAAGCTCTTAAACTCTGCTCTTCTATGAGCAGCTCCTATCTCAACCTTAGTGTCCCTTTAACCCACACCTACATGTTCTCTCAACTGCACTTACTCTGTAATTTACTATGTTTACTGTAGCTTGACTTTTGTTTACCTCAATTATAAGTTACTTTGGATAAAAGCATCTATTAACTGTAATGACATGTAAAAGTGCTAAAGTTAATTGCCATTTTGCTGCAGACATATTCTGTCTGCATCTTTTTATATCATGTTCCAACTCAAAACTGCTTTGATTTAAATCATCTGGTTCTTTATGAAAGTTTACATTCCTAGCATCATATAATCCACTTAAGATTGTCTTAAATCTAGAATGTTCCTTTTATTTTAAGCATTGATACATCTGTTAACAGTGGGTTTTGTTGAATGTGAACCAAATGTGGTGGGTTTACTTCCATGTTAACGCTCATTGCCCTGATGCATCAACCAGCTTCTGCTAAGCTTCAGCTGGTGGACAGAGTAGGCACAGAATGAAACTATCTCAGTGACTAGACAGTTTTTCTAACTATGGACTGATGTATGTCTAAAGACTTTGAGATGACTCATGCAGATCAGCTACTCTTTATTGTACATCCTCAGAGATCACGTCAACTCAGACTGCATTTAGCTTTCACTGATTTTCATTAAAATCATTAGCAGTTCTTTTTATACACTTTCTGTACACTTTCAGAGTTAAACTGATCTCACCACCTGTGTAGGGACCTGATCCACACCATCACTTGACTGGAATATCATTTTTGAGTCTTGTCTGAGCCTTTATTCTGTTTTTTTTTTTGCTTTAAGTGCTAACATTAATTACTGTCTCTACCTTAAGATGAGCTCTGGTTATTTTCTTGGACATGTAGCAACTTTTGTTTGTGTACAAAGACAAAGAACTTTATTTCTAACCACTGTGAACTCAGATTCTGTTCTCACTCAAAACCTCTTCAATTCATGTTGTTTTGGCCCCTAACAAAAGTTTAGACATAGAGTTATTTTAACTGTGGAATGCTCCTTTATTTTAACCAATAATGCTTATTGGGTGTGTGTGTATTTTCTTTCTTTGGACTTCAGTGTTCTCTTCACACTAATGAAGCACTTCTTCTATAAAAGGCATCAGAGTCAGCAGGTTGGCCTTCACGGTGGCTATAATAAGCGTTTGGCTCTCAGGTTCTTCACTGGGGTTTTTCTTCAAGACTCCCAACCGTGGTTAGAGGAAGAAGAGGTCTGGCTGAATTTCGAGAAATACTGTGGTTTTGATTAACTCTAGGTAATTGAGCAGATGCAGTCACTTTGCAATTTTTTTTTCATTTAAGCAGTCACAGCCTTAGGGGAAAAATGTCAATTATGAATATAAAATTCCTGCTGATGGCACTCATTTTTACCTCATGTTCATGCTGAGGCAATGTTCTTCTTCAGTATGGCCTGGGAAAATGGTCAGAATTGAAGGAATGTATTGTGAAACTCAAATGCAGATCTTCAGGAAAACCTCTTAAAGTTTTCTAGAATTTTTGAGACTGAGAGGGAGAACTCCCGTTTTAACATGACACTGATCCTAATTATTCTGGTAAAACAATACTCCTGTGGTTTATGGGAAATACTTACAGGCCCTGGAATGGCCTGGTCAAAGCCAAGACATCAATCAAATCAAGAGTATGTAGTTTTATTTAACGATTGTTCTACACTAGCAGAACCTGTCCAGGGTGATGGATCTGGGGCAGCTTGGCTTGACCAATCACAGATTATACACACACACACACACACACACACACACACACACACACATATATATATATATATATATATATATATATATATA
>JAOWBL010000229.1:0-15234 GCA_028564865.1 Zenarchopterus dispar | reverse complement strand
ACAACTGTACCTTCATGTTGTGTCGTCTCCATGTTATCTCTCACCTCTTTGTAACATCCTTCTTCACCTCCTGCAGATGTCAGACGTGTCATCAAACACAAGTGAGGCTAAAGGCCAAACCTCAGATGTGTTTGGCTTGTTGATTCTTCCCGTTGATAGACTTTTTTTTTCCTTCTCTATCCACTGCTGCCAAACTGCTTGGTCAATGACAATTGTCAGGTTTCTGTTCTTTATAAACTGGTGAAACTCAAGCGTTTGAGGCAGAGCTCCAGTTAGTAACTAGTATTCAATTACCGTTACCAAGCCAAACATTTCTTTCCTCCCTCTTTAATCAAGAAGTTAATTTGACATTCTCACCTCCAGCATTTAAAGTTTCAGCCTTATTGAGTTATGTGACAGACTTTAGTCAAATGTTTTGGGGTAAATCCTAAACCTTCCAACATTTGAAATAATTCACGTCCCATGCAAATAAACGACACGTTGCAGTTTAGGTGAAAAATGTTTCCACACATTTAATGGGTGTTTTATTGACTGGGAACGTGTGCTTGTCAAGTCTCACAGTGGTTAAATGATGGAACTACTTGTTGGTCCAAAACTATCCTGTCTTAATGATTCGTTGGGAGTAAAAAACAATCACTGGTGAGCAAAGGTTAAGACGAGTTCATGACAGAATTATTAGCATTGCTCCTCGCAATCAGAGATTTCAGATTAATTAAAAATCAAACAACATTAAAGTTAAATAAATAATCCACTGACATGGTTAAAATATTAAAGGAAGACATCTCATGTAAATGAAAAAAAAAAAAAGTCAGTGTGACATTCATACTTAGCAACTCTGCGATGGACCATTTTACAATGGTTTTCCCACAAAGACGGTCACGTCAGAACTTCTCAAGTTAAACCCAGGAGAGCAGGGGACTTGGTCCAAGGTGTCTACAGTTCAGGTGTAGCAGCTGATGTGACAGGAAAAATTGGCTAAAAGCTACATGTTGTCAGTGTGTGTTCACTTTATTAATCTGCCCGTGGTTGTTAAAGTTCTCATCGTGTTGATTTCCTCTTCATGTGGGAAACAGGCGCCTGAGGAGGGCGTACTGTTCATGCATCAGAGTTTTGTACCATTGGTTCTGGATAGCTAAAGTCAGCTGCAACTTCTCTTCGATGTAAACTAGCCTCGATTTAGAAGAAGAAAGCGTGCCCAGCGCTGCGTCAGTTCAGGCAGCTGGTGTTGTACTGGAAGGAAGCCATGTGGACCCGATTACGCAGCCTCTGCACCTCTAGGTCCTGGAAGTAGTCCTCCTCGTCGTTCTGGATGATGATTTTCTGCAGTTCACTGATCTCGCGCTCCATCCGGGAACGGAGTTCCCGTTTCATCTTCAGTAGGGCCTGTACAATAAAAAGGCAAGAGAAAAACATAAATGTTTAGGATGTTTTAATTGTTCACACTTTTGAAAATTTCCCTGGAGAAGATAAAACTGGTCCAAACATGCATCTTATCTTTTAGAGGGAGGAAACAGGAATGATTTGTCGCTTTCAGCCGACTGCTTTTAATCATTCATGAAAACACTCAGCAGGCCACTTTTATACGAATGTTACCCACAATTTTATTCAGCCACACTGAAAAAGGCGGCAGTCAGATGAGTCGTACACACACGGGTGATGGTGCTCAACTAACTCAGATTTATTGTAAAAACATCAGTTTGGGCCGGCTTTTAACGGAAAAACAACAACTTTGAGGTTTGTTGATTTGTGGTTTGTTAGCATAAAGTGACAGATAATCTCATTTTAAAAAGCACTTCAGACAAACCACCTTCATTTCAACTCTAATTCAATGCCAATGAATTAAGAAGAGTTTGCACTTCTTCTCCAGTATTTGTTAAACAAATATTGACCTTTATTGTTTTCTGACTGGAGGCCTTTACAGAAGAGACAGAGAGGACGTGCAGCGTAGGGACAGACACCTAGTCAAACCTGGACCATTGAACGAGCGCTGCAGCCTCCGTACATGAGGCGCGTGCTGACATCACTCACATCTGGGAAAGCTAATTACCTTTTCTTGAGCCTTTCTTCGAACCTGGATCTCCTCCCGCTCCTGTGCAAGTTTTTCAGCCAGTAGTGAAAACTGAAACAGAGAAAGTGAATCTTATTCCACCTGGAATTCACCCGGCAACTTTGAAACTGCTACGTGTCTGGGGGACGGCGTGTTCTGGGTCTTACTTGGTCTTTGTAGTAGTTCTCCATGGACTTGATCCGATCCTCGTGTCTTTTCTGATGCTCCAGCCGCTGCTCCTTTGCGTAAGCCTTCTGCTCTCTTAAGCGGACCTTTTGTAACTCCAAACCTTCCTCAAACAGCTGCCGAAACATCTACATGCACACACACAAAACACACACCACAGTCAGTCAGGTCATCTTGTCTATTTCTGAAACACCCACACAAATATTTAAAGGAAGGTCAGAATCTGATAAATGAAGTTTGTATTTCAAAGCTGATGATGAAAAGATACTCAAAAACCTCAACGCCACCAAGTTCTTGTAGTTTCTAGAAACAGTCATAAGGTCAAACATCTGCTAGCTGTAGCCTCTAAAACTAGAAATTTGAAACTTTTTAAGAGTTTTTTTTTTTTTTTAAATTCTAGTTGGATTACAAACAAAAGAAAGCAATGAGAGAGGAAAGAAATTTTAAAAAGTAATAAATGCATTAATAAAGGGATAGAAATTGTTAGAATCAATTTTAAGCTATAAAAAAAAAAAAACTTGTTATGGTAACATGAGTATAAACTGATGAAACCCACCCTCTCCTCCTTCGTGCGAGCCCTGGTGAGCCGGGCGCGGTGCTGGACGTGGTAGTCGTTGTGGTACTTCTTGGCGCGAGCAATCTGCTGCCTCTGGTCCCTCAGCTGGCTCTGTAAGGACTTCTGCTGCTGGACTCGATCTTTGAAGTCCTTCTGAGGAGGTCACATTTGAACTCGTAATTGATCAGCTTGACATAAGAAGCAGTACATGCTTAAACTTTTGTTTATCAGGTTTTTACATGCGACAGCCTCTGGTTTATGTCAGAATCGTGTTGCTCACCAGACGTTTGCTGTGGTCGTGGTCTTTACGGACCATTTCTACCAGCAGGTCGTATTTCCTCTGAGCCTCCTCCAGCTGAAAGACGAGCCGGGGTTAATATACGGGTCGTTTTAAAGAAGCAGGAAGGGCTAAATCGTCATGACTACCTGGCTGGAAAGTTTGCTCTTTCTGTGACCGTGAGGGGATGACGGGGCATGAAGCCGGTCCACGTGCTGCATTTGCTGCTCCCACATCCGACCCAAAGCATGAGAGGAGATGTGGAGGTGAGGCAACTCCTCCCGCAGCACAGGGAGCAGCTCGTTCTCTTTTATCTTCACTGGAGAGAGAAAGGCGAGGGAGGGGGTAACGAGAACCAGCATCAGACACATGAGGACAGCAGCTACTGAGTGAAATGCTTTTACCACCTCAGCACTTTGTGAATGAACAGTAGTGACGCTTCCATTACAATTTACATTACGCAAAACCTAAATATCGCACAGAAAAACCTGTATTGGAAACAAGAATTTGAAAAAACAAAATTGTAATATATCACAAAAATAATTTTAAGCTTTCACAAGGTGGTTTTTTTCATGCGATTCGATAATTAAAATCACAAAAATCTAATGGAAACAATTTTTGTGCATTTCCTGCAGCGCTGGATGTGACGCAGTGGGTCGATCTAAAGTCATCAAAATCTAGTTTCTAGTGGATTTTGGCCTCATTAATGTAGTTGTGCTGTAACACTACTTAATCCTTACACATTACATAAAGGTTTGCCTCTGAATAATCAGTTAAATGAATCCATCTTCTGTTGGCTATTTTCGCAACAGCTGCAATCACAATAATTTGTCCAAAACTAAAAATATTTCCTTCCCCCGGGGTCGAGATATTCTTCTTTGTTCTGAAGAAAAGTCTCGCAGGGCGAGTTATGGAGAGTTAAGACTCTTAAAAAGAAAACAAAACACAGTTCAACAGAAACAGTGATGCCTCATCACTTTTGCAGAATTATCACTTTTGTTTTGGGGAAAAGTATGATGGAAATCTGCCTCATACTTTAAGACAGCAAAACAAAAATGCAAGAATGGTCTCTGCACCGCTGGTTAAAAAAAATCACTTACACTCAAATCACAAAAATGAAGGAAATAACATTAGCATGTACTCATGCTTCCCTTTTACGTTAAGTTAGAAAAATCAAGCCCAGTAAAAGTTCAATCAGTGAACACATGTATGAATGACTCCCATTTATGATGAGATTGTTAGTGCAGCTCACCTGAATATATCATCTCACAAACAGAAGTTATGAGATCTGAGCTTCTGGATCAAGAAGTCTTTCAAATATTATTCACTAAATCTACTGAAAGTGCCACAGTAACTGGGCTTTTGATGCCGTTTAGTTTCAGAAATACAAACTTATGCAGTTGCCACTAGCAACACAAAAATCGAATTAAAATTTAAATTCTGAACTTTAAGTTTTAAAAGGTTAGACTAGGTGGATTTCAACCACAAGAGACAAGCACTAATGTTTTTATTCAGGATCAATGTCAGGGGTGTTTATCTGAAACAAGATAAAACTACACCAACTGCTGCATCTTACGCCTAATATTAGTGGGACTGAAATTTTTCTAAAAATAAAGCATGATTCAAGAGTCAAGAAACCTTGAGAGGACAGCCTGGAGGTTAAAAAAATTAAGAGATGATTATTTTATGAGTTGGAATCAATTTATATTATTTTAAAAGACTGCTGCAAAACCTAACAGCGACATGGATGACATACGCTGAGATAACCATCAGCCAAAGTATAAAAATATTTGACTTGTAGATTGTGGGGTTTTTTTTGCACGTAATGTAGCACATGACTAATTCATCAAAAAGTGGATGTAACACCAACAGGTGGAGAATTGTGACTAACTCCGGTCAGTAATTATTAAAAACAGATATTTCAAAAAGGAAGAGTAACTTTAAAGCGTTAATGGAGAAGATTATAACTGTACTGAAGACACGCTGTTGTTCAATCATCGTGTAGAGGATGTACAGTGTTTTCCAGTTCGTGCAATATTCTTCTTGTTTGGTCTGGAGCTTTAATTTTTGCACCATTCATATGATCAAGCTTTAATTTGGTTCTGCAGCTGCTCAGTGCTGGTTTTCTGCAAACACACACCTACGTGTTATAACGTGATGCTTCCAGCTGGAGGCAGAGCGATCGGAGATGTGGCTGCTGTGACCAATAGTGGCGCACCAACACAGAAGTTAACTTTGCTCAGAGTTAGAAAAGGAACAAAGATTTCCTTTGTGGAGAAGTGAAACTCAGCGTTACACACGTCTCTTCATTCGTCACAGCCTTTGGCGATAAGCCTCATTTGTGGAATATGTGTGTGTGTGTGTGTCGACGTAAATGGAGCGTAACAGGAGAGTGTAGCTCATACGACTCAGATACTCGGACCTGCTGACAGGTGTTAGCAACATCAGCTGAAGACAAAAACACATCTGAGAAAGTTCTTCTGTCTTACTCTATCGAGTCCAAACATTTGAACATCCACAAGAGAACTGGTTCCTCAGACACCTTTTTGTTCTTCTAACTTACTTGGTGAAGCTTTCTTGGGGAGCGTCAGCTGTCTTGGTCCTCTTGTTGTTTGGGTGTTGGGTTGCGTCCGGTTCTGAGCCTTGGTTTTGGCCGGGGAGACTCCACGCACTTCAGAGACATCCCCTAGTATGGCCTGTCTGTACTCTCGCTCCTGCACACACATTTATACGGTCAAGTTTCAGACAAATTTCTCAACATTTACAAATGTGTCAAGAATGGACCCAAAAAGCAGCCCCCACAGATCCGTGTTGGTTCCTAAGTGCACGTGTACATGATACAGCTTGTTATGGAGGTAATCCTGGAAATATCAGGTGCAGGCTGCTCCTGCTTGCGTTAGTGTGCAGTTGTGTGTTGATGACGTGCATCCTCAGCCATCTCTGAGAGCTGAGTGATTAAAATCTTGACTTCTGCAGGACTGAACACAAACTCAGGAACTACGTCGTCGTTACCAAAAACATTTGGTAACAAAGGCAGACTTAATGTGGCCGAAGCCTAACTAAAGGAAAGGTGTGATGTAACATTGTGGAAAACATGACTCACTCCCAACTTTGTGTGCGTTCAAATTCTCCTATCAGTAAGAACCATTTCATTTGTGCTTTTGTGCATTTTTTTTTTTTTAAAGTACAAAGCTTATGTATTTTGGACAGTTTGTTTGCAGGATTACTCAAAAATGCATGGACAGGTTTATCCAAGTTCTTCTCTCCCCGGAGGACCAGACAGTTTCATTTGACCACCATCATCCAGACTCGAGGTTTTCGTCGTGGATGACTTGTTTTTGAATACATCCAAAAGTGTCTTCTGTCTTACAACTTTTTGCATCATATTGTAAAAATATTCCTTTGACTCGTGAACAAAGCTCAGAGAGAACTTTGTATTCATCAAAACAAAGATGAAACAAACATGATCACAAAGTTTGATTCAATATTCTCATCTCAAGACTAGTTTTGCCTATATCAATGTCAGTGTCACATCTTTGTTACAGTGTGACTATCAATATTAAGTGTAAATAAAAGACAATTTACATATTAAGTTTTATTTGTACAAAAAGTCCAGTGCTCCTGGAAGATGCACCGGTATCAAAACACAAACAAGCTGAAATCACCTCCACTCCTTTTTCAAATATCAGTCTAAAATCCACATTTTCCTACTCCTGGATTGTTTTCTCACTGAGAATTTTCCCAGAAATCTGTGATTAGAAACTGCGAAGGTCAATAAACCCTCGCCTCAATAACATTTCTCTAAATTCTTGCCTTTAAAATGAGGGGATTTTTTTTTCTTTCCCTTGAATGTGAATGCTGGATGTAAGTGGTAGCAGCAATGCTTTCATTTTTTTGATGATCTTACAATCTTTCAACAGCAGATATGAATGACTCACGGCTTTCTGAGCTTTGAGGCGTGCCTGGTGTAGCTCTGTGCGTCGTTTGTCTTCGTGTCTTCTCAACTCATCCTCGTAGGTTTTGTTCTCCAGATACAAAAAAAAAAAAAAAAAAAAAGTATATAAAGAGACATTTTATTTGATAAACAGTGTAGCATTTTATGCAATCTGCCATTTTTAGCCAACGTCAATGTGGTGGACAATATTTATGCATATCATCAGAATTACAGTGCTTTTAACTCAATTAGTCGTAAGCACAATTTAAAACAATAACTAATTCAACGAAGTGATTCGTTACACACAGTAATAAGAAAAAAAAATGTCTGAATACTTTGCCGTGTTTTATGCGGGACGGTCTGTGGCGCAGTTCTTCCCTCCTTGTAGGAGCAGGCGGTGGGGGTTTGGTTTTACTACCATCATCCAGACTCAAGGCCTCTGCCATGGCGTCCTCCAACTGTCCGTGCACGGAGCGACAGACTCGAGGAGGGGATGGGGACAAGGAGCGTGTCCGCTGGCTGGATTCATTATCACCCGTTACTGAAAGCATTAAATGCCACAATTCAACACATTTAATCATTTTACATGAGATAATCCCAATGTTAATATGTGCTACTGAGGACTTCTAAGACCATGTCTTAAAATTATCTTTGGCACTTGAATTATAAATCAAACCCGACAAAGTTCAACTGACAACAGGTCTGTTGAATTGAATTTTAAAAATTGTTAAAGTTTGCACCTAGAGCTGTTTAAAATAACAATAACCAAAAAACTTGGAAAGAAATGTGCCTACTATGTTTTTTTTTTAAAGGCAGCATGTACACAGACCTGCATGTTGTCTGGAAGTCCTCCGACACTCCATGACGCTGTCACTGTGGTGGGACTGTTTATCCTCTTCTCTGACCCCACTTAACTCTCCACTTTCACCCAGAACTCGCTTTAGCATCTGCACAATAAAGACAACATATATTTGTATCCATTAAAAGCTGCTGTACAAACACTGCATACTGTATTTATACAGTGTAGACGAGTCTGGTGGATGAAGACAAACTGTATTCAATTTTAGCTGATACAGAGCAAACCACACAAGAGAAAAAAAACAACAGTAATAATGCAGCAATAACAAAATCTGATTTAACACAAAACAGTCATCTTTTGACACCCAGCTAATCACTGGTCTATAAAATACACACATACTTCATCAAGTTCCTCCAGTCGAAGGGAGAGGTTCTCAGATATCTGATGCAACTCCTCTTCTGCTTGCTTGTTCCTTTGTCTGCGATCAGACAGAAATTCTTCAAATTCCTCCTGCGATGTCCCATTATTGCTGTTCAGAAGGTGAAATCATACAGAGCAGAAAAACAGTCACTGAATTATGTTCTTATAAAACAGGAAAAAACAAACAATAAAAAACAAACAATGTTGATACCAAAGGTCTGATTAAGCCATTTAACTTTGAGGATTTACCTGATCCCGGCCTTATTTCTGTAAGTTATCCCTTTGTCCTTAAATCTTTGTGTACGTCTAAGATCCTCACAAGCTTCGTCCTCAGTGTCTGGTGGAGAAGGGGTGGTGGCTGTCAGCTCATCTTGCAAAGTAAGGAAGAGAACATCTGGCTGGGTGCGGAATAAAACCCTCCTTGGTCCTCCGTTAGTTGGCTGAAAATTGGGGGGAAAAAAGTGTTAAAAATATTAAATTAGCATTATTTTCAAAAAAGGAAGGGAAAAAATAAACAAAAACACACAACCTGTGTAGTGATTTTAAAGTGACCTTCAGCTTATTTAGCAAGACTGAATATCAAATACACAAGACTCCAAACACACTTTCACGTGTTAGTGATCGCATTAAAACTGCTACAAAGAAAAACAGCGGTTTGTTGCTCTTGTACCTCTAGTGTTTCCACTTCTGCTCTGGCTCTTTGTTGGCTGGATGCTGACTTCTCACTCACAACTGGAATTGAAACAAGATATGACCCCAAGAAATAAATGAGACCTCTCAGCTGGGGACTTTTCAGAGTCATGGAAGTATAACAGGTCAACTTTCAATTTGTTAGTAAGAGCAACGCTCAAGTTCAGCTTTCATTGTGACCACATATGGAAACTTCTAGAAAGTTTTTTTTAAATTCAACATTCACTCAGAGCAACAGGCATTGTGTTCTTGATAACACTAAAAAATGTGCTTTTTGACTCACCAGGTGACAGACAGAGAGCAGGAGATCGTGTCCCATTGATGACAGTGTCAGCTACGAGTTTAGAGGCCTGAGAGGTTAAAGAAGGAATATACGTGCGTTTACTCTGAAGGGGAGCTGAGATTATTAGTATCAACTACAGACGAAGATGGTTTGATATTGAAATAAATAGTAATCTTCATAAAGAAAGTTCAAAACTATGGGTCAAAACAAAAACATGCATCTCAAAATGAATTTAAAAAAAACTTTTAACTTGGTGGTTGGTTGTTTTTTGGCCCATTTATAACTTATTACTATATAACAAGTTAAGCTGTGGAAACAGCCAGATACACATCCCATGTAACATTTAAGGGGGAAAAAATTAAATAAAAGTGACAAGAGAAAAACACCTATAAAGTTATTAACATAATAAAATGAATTGGTTAATGTTACAGATAATCTCTGGATAATCATTAAAACTATCGGCAGATGTTCAAAACAAATATATGTTAAAATTTATCTTAAGAGATTATGTATTAAACTAAAGTTTGCCAATGCGCCAATAAAAGGAAAAAGAACATCTTATGAATAAAATAGATGCCTACTACCAAGCTAACCTCCAGTAAAGGGGTAAAACATTTCTTTGACGCCAAGTCAGTACATCCCATCATCATACTGGCATGAGCTATGACTGGAAGTATAAGTTTGTGTGCATATATGAAAGAAAAACTTATTTAAATATTTTATGTCTAACACTCTTGAGAGTCTGTATGTCGCTTGTGTATAAATAAACTCACAATTCAGTAATTCATTGCCACATTTCTGTAATAGAAAAAGATACCTCAACTGTGACAGGAATAGCGTCATCCTCCGCCTGTCCCTGAGTGTGGCCAGCACCTGTGGGAAGGTGGCTGGGTGACCGTGGGCCTGTGCTGGGACTGTGGGGAGTGTCACACTGGTTGGGCGGCTGTAGTGCGATAGCTGAGTGCAATGGTTCAGTTTGTGGAGCTTCCTCGATGTCAACACGACCTGAGGGAGTGACTGCATCTGAGGTTGAGGAGGAAACAGGGCGATTATAGAAGGATGGGTGGATAAATAAATATGGCAAACACATGAAAAACTATATATTAAAAAAAATCACTCAAATATAAGTCTTTTACATCAAATTCACAAGTTTCTATCTTGTTTTACTAATGCAGAGTTGTCTCAAATTTCTTGGAGGTTAACAGTAAAGTCACACAGGATGATGGGTAGCTAATGTATAATAATAAAAAATATTAAAAAATCAACGACTTTAATTGAAGAATGAACCAAATCTCAAAATGTTTAAAAATATTTCACACAGCATGAAAACTGAGACCTTTTTAGTTAATTCTGTACGCATGAAGACAAAGCATTTCCCCATACCACTGTCAGTATCAGAAGCAAAGATGGCCTGTGATTTACCTTCCTGTTTGTCTGTAAATGTGCGTGCAGACACTCCCAGCCCAATGAGCTCACGACCTGATCCCGCCTCCTCACCATTCCAGGAATGAAGGGATTGTTTACTAGACCGGCCAGCAGATCTGAAGAAGAGGAAAATAACATGATCCACGACAGCTTCACACTGTACTATATCAAGCCCTCCCTCTGCGTTTATCAAAACAAACTCTCTGATAACCCAAGAGGCACCATGGAGCATAAAGCTGCCCTCATTTTAAAAAAAACACTCTACTGAATTCAGCGTGGTCACCACACCTTAAAAAACATTTTGCTTTCATGTTCAATTGTCCACTGTTGAAGTTTCTGTGCTGTAATCTGAACCTTAGCAAAGACTGTGTCAGGACACCATCTTTACTATAATACCCCAACGGCCCTGTACATAGTATTCATGTGTCATTTAAATTATCTCTGTAGGACTGACACCACTTTAAAGAAAATGTGTTCAACCTAGAGTTGATCCGATACCAGTATTGTAAATACTTGCTGCTACTGCTGAAAATAAAGGTTTAGCATTGCTGAATGTCACATATATGCAACATCTAATACCACATTTATTTGTTTTTAAAAAAAGAATCCCAAGTCACAAAACAGTGCCTTGCAACTTACTATTTTTAAATTCCCAGGTGAAGAAGCATCAGCATTATGTTAATGTTATTCTAGACTGGAAAATCCCACCAGGAAAACTGTGACATGCCAGAACTGAGGTTTCCAAAGGTGCAACAAAAGTTGATTAAGAATAACATGAGTATAGTTTATTAAGTAATTAATAAACCATACTGATGTGAAAAAGCAAGAGTTTTAGTCAAATGGGAAGACAGATGAGCTGCAGCAGCAAACTCTACAGTTTCCATTTTTTGAAAAAGAGAAGTTGACCAATCAAAGTCAGAGATGCAGGGACCAAGAGCAAAGATCTGCTGATTGATTGTCCCAAATAACCAGACCCCAGTCAGTCCATGAAAATGCTGAAGATTGCTGCATAACTGCACATCTGAAGTAAGTGGATGTGGAACTCATTTCCAAACACCGAAGATACTCTCTCCAAATAGTTGATGGATTGAACAGACAATCAGCTTCATGAAACACATCTGGATATGAAGTGTGTTCAAATATTAAAGTATGCATGCATTTTTATTTTATGCATTTGGGGTTCAATTGAATAAAGTAGATCTATGGAATAAAGAAATCCAGGAATCCAATGTTAATTTAAAGAAATTGCTGATTTTAAAACATAAATTACATTTTTTTAAAACAGTGTGCCAGATTAGTTTTCAATATCCAATATATAAAGCCCAGCTTTTGCTTTTTATTTTTATTGTGTATGTGTATGTGTGCGTGTGTGTGTGTGTAGAGAGAGAGAGAGAGGGTGGGGGGCTCCTGAAATGATGGACTAGCAATTTAGCCGTTGTCATTGTTGAATGTTGCACATTCAATGAAGAATATTTAGCTTCTTTTATGAATCATGTGGAAACATCTATAAATATCTGGGGTTTTTCCCTTCAGTGTCCTGCATTAACCTTTAATATTTACACATTGCTTGGAGGTTAGATGCCTGATTGTTATGTCAACATGCTGTGCAGCCGGACCTGCACTCCAGCTGAATTATATCATCAGTCATCTGTAACGTGACTATCAGCTTAAAGAAGAGCTCATTACAAACATACAAACTGTTATTTTTTCCTTTACTGCACAATGCCTACATGAATGGATGATTACGAAATAACTTTGATCTACTGATTTTAGTTTACTGACTATCACTGTTGTTTCTAGGAGCAGCAAAAATGAAATGATTTTGGAGAAACAGAGTTGCTGTATAACTCACATGCACTAACAGTCAGGAAAGGAAAATGTATGTTCTCTGTGTAAAAGCTAGCACCCGAGATACCTCCATGCTCAAAATATAAAAATCATAAATTACAAATGGAAAGTAATTTTTAAATGTTCTGTATAGTCATTTTGTTTCTTAGTGTTTGTGTAGTGCAAGAAAAACTCTTACTCTATACTGGATGACACCGATGTCCCCTCCAGATTTGTTTTCTTCTGATCGATGATGTGAAGACTTTTCGGTCCCTTGGTGTCATCAGATTCATCCTCATTGATGGTTTCATTAGATTCCTCTGAAACCAAGAACAGATCAGCTGACCCAGAGGGAGAAAACAGCAAAATAAGAAAAGCTCCACAAAAGAGAAAAAAGTGATTCCAACAAAGCTTCAGAGATTAAAGAAAAAAGCAAACATATGCAACATATGCTTTAATTTAGTTTGACTAAATTAAAGAAAATACCTAACTGAATGTAAGAAAAATAAATTCAAATTATCTGCCAAGTTCACGAGAAAGAACAAAAGGATTGCTTTACCACAACTCTGCAATTCTTCACTAATGTCCTCGTTGAGGTATTCCAGCAGACCATCAAAGATTTCCAGGAGGTTCTTGATAGATTCTTTTTCCCCTCTGACAATATTTTCTCCTGCAAGCCAATGGTAATCCTCAGAATTAAACATTTTGAAAGTTTTGCAAAACTCCTTTGTATTACACAAGAGAAATTACACATAGAAGTACACCTTCAATATGTAGTCTTAAAGTTAGAGACAAAAGTCATTCTCGTACCTGTAATATGTGAGAGGCTGATCTGAAGGTAATCCAGAGACAGGGAATCAATCACAGACTGAACATTATGGACATCATCCTCCTGACTACATGGTGCTGCAATATAATCTAAACATGAACCACACAAATGAGAATCACCAAAGAGTCTGCAAGCATGAAGCGCTCAACAATGACACAATTACAGAAATATTCACACACACACTTCCTAGATCATACCGGTTTTTCATATCAACTATTTTATGTACTTATGAAATAAAGAAAGAGCTCAGGTAGCTCAAGAGTTTCACAGCGAGACCTGTAATTGGTTTAAGACCTGCATCTTAGCTTGTTTGGTCTTGAGTAGAAGAATTCCTGACATACTACAGCAAGTACACTCAGAAAACAATGTGCTGAACTAAACCCTAACTGCTTATTAACCTTCAGCATGAGAATTTAATTTTGCACAATATAGTAAACTGCCATTTTCATTGTGTATTTATTTCCCCCATTAGAAATCATTCTCTGCTCAACTGGTCCTTTAATTGTTTTGCCTAAAACTATTAGTGATGAAAATGGAAAGTAAAGATTGCTCTATCTGAGCTGCACCTCAAAATCCTAAATAACTGAGATCATTACCACATCACACATAAGTGATTTACTGATTGTCTGATAAGCCAGCTGCAACTGCATCTGATAGATCTATCACTTGCTCTTACCTGGAACCTTTTCTCCAAAGATGTTCTCATACAAAGCAATGAAAACATCTGCGTTACAGTCTGTCAATTTCCTCAGTCTCAAGCATATTTGACACTTGCTGAGTAGATCATTAGCCACATCAACCCAATCTGTAGAGCAAAAGGAAAAACATATACAGGATAGTCCTTAATTTGAAAATTTGCCATTTCTAATCCCGTAAAAATAAAAAAATATAGGGAAAAGGTTGCATTTTAAATGGTAGACTAATTATATTCCCGTTATTGGTGTACAACATGTTCAGCTTATCGCATCTCCACCTGTGGGACCTGGACTAATTGGTTGCTGAGACACAGATCCGGTTCAGCGCCCCCTCTTGAGAGAAAATAGATCTCTTTAATTCAATAATAAGTTCCCGGCAAACTTCTGTTGGAGAGCCGCGAGACGTTCAATAACAGACGTCGCTAACTGCTATTTAAGACGGCGGCTTTGTCAATCACTCCATTTAACCGAAAAAAGACGGTTTCATGAGTTTGGCACGTTTAAACAAAAACAAGCCATAAACTCAACCTTACCTGCCACATCTGTGCCACTTTTAAAACGTTTATCGCATATTAACCGGCTGAGTCGATTCAAAAGTGGCTAGCTAACGTTGCTAATGTTTTCCGATAGGAATTTTATCGAGAAAGGTTAAAGGCGATCGACAAGCTTTCAATTACAACTACGTCTCCATAGTGTAAACGTACTACTGGTGTCAGTTTCAGCGAAAACGGGAGGAAAAAAACACCTATTAGCTAATGTTAGCTGTGAATTAGCGTTACGTGTCGCTAGCTTTCCCCCGGACGAGTCTCGGTTTCCTCACCTCTCTCTCCTTCCTGGGTTCCCATCAAATAGCTGTCGACAAAAGAAAGTTGGAGCTCAAAAACCACGGGCTACCTGCCAAAGAGTCACGTCCAGGACCCGGACCCTGGCTCGATCAATCGCTGTTGTTGTGGTTTCGGTACCTGGAGAAGGAAATATCAGCTCATGTTTAAAACCGAGGTCTTGTCTGATTGGACGTTAGCTTGTTCTTTGTTTGCGGAAGTGAATTAGGATGCACGTGTAGCGCCCCCTGGTGGTACAGCCTAGTGGTTGTAACCTATGTACGTAGGTACATATTTATTTATTACCAATTTCTTGGCGAACTTTACAACAACCCAGTTTGGATATCTGTAGGTATGAGGTGCTGTCTTGATGTCCGCCTTGTCGTTTTCCTCTCTCTCTCTCTCTCTCTCTCTCTCTCTCTCTCTTTCTCTCTCTCTCTCTTTC
>JAOWBL010000228.1:0-18075 GCA_028564865.1 Zenarchopterus dispar | reverse complement strand
GATCGTAACTGTGATCAATTTTTATCGAAACTGGCATAAAAATAATAGCTGCACCCTGGCCTTGTGGGTGGGGGCGCCTCTATTAGAGCGGGAGCGTTAATTAGGAGAAATACCATAGTTAGCTTTTTACCCTCTCTACTCTTTGCCTCTTGCTTGCTCAGGACACTGATTGGGCCACAGAGATGACGATGCAGTCTGTTGTGGATCTTACCTAGATTATTTTTTTTATAATTTTGGCATTACATGATATTAGATTTTTAGAATCAATTGCAATGAATTGGTATGGATTAGATCAGTGTTTCCTGACTCTGGTCCTTGGGGCACACTGTCCTGCAGGTTTTAGATGTTGCCCTGCTTCTTCCCACCTGATTCTATTTAATGGTCATTAACAGGTTGTCACCAAAGTCTGAACAAGTCTGCCAATGACACATTCATTTGTGTCATGGTGTGAAGAAGCAGGGAAACATCTAAAACATGCAGGACAGTGTGGCCCGGGGACCAGGGTTGGGAAACATTGGAATAAATTATGAATTGGCCTGCATTGGATTATATTTAACTTTGTAATTTAAAAAAAAAATGCTTTCAGTGTAAAGTTTCTTGATGACTGTATTGTGACTTGGTGAACTAAAAGTCAAGTGAACTGAATTGAATCTGAGCTGATTCTGACTGATTAGAACAAATCCGGCTCTGCTCTAGTGACTCCAGAAAGATACTGGACAACACTGAGCATCCTCTTCGCAACAAGAGTGTCTTCACTCAGAGGCTTCTTCAGGTCCAACAAAGATCTTTCTTCCCACAGTAATAATGTCCTACAAAAGACTCTTGAGGTAGCTGAGTTACTCACTGACATCATTTCCCTTTAGGGAATAATAAAGTATTGTTAAATTGAATTGAACAGAATTAAATTAATATAACTGAAGAGAAAAATGCAGACTATTTCGGAAAAATACTTTGAAATGTGCACATTTGAAGAAAAATTCCTTAAAGTCAGAACTTGAAGTGTGCTGACTTTTATTGCAGATGCACACTTGGCGTCTGGTTGTCCTCAGCACCAAGATCATATCATGCAATACTGAATACTCATCAGATGAAAAACTAGAGGAAAGGACCTCTGGATGGCATCACATCTGTTTATTTAAAACAAAACAAACTCCTCCCCCTTTTTCCCAAGAAACCACAAATCCCCCGTCCCCAGCAAATGTTCATGTCATAGACCAGAGGTGGGCAATCCTGGACCTCAAGATCTACTGTCCTGCAGGTTTTAGATGTTTTCCTGCTTCAGCACACCTGATTCTAATTAATGACCGTTGTCAGCTTGTCATAAAGGTCTGTAAAAATCTGTTAACGACAGAGCCATTTGTTTCACGGTGCAAAATATCTGCAGAGCTGCTGTCAGACATTTACACCAAAATATACTGTTGACTTGACAGCGAAATCAGAAATGACCATTGAGATAAACCGATGCTGGCTTTATACAAACGATTGGTGGGTTCCATAAGTTTGGTAGTATGAGGATTACAGAGGATATTTTAACGGCTAGCCATTGGCTGGGCCGACTGTCAATCAGTCATATTAGAAATAAATGTAATGCTTAATACAAACTCTCCAAAAAGATTTTACCCCTCTCAGAGCTGCCATGGATGTGAATTGAACCAGACTATAGATATGTTTATTTCTGTTCTAAGGTTGGACATTTTAACATAAGAGTCAATAGAGATTGATTCACTTTTGTAGCCTCTAGCGGTTAGTCGAGGAGCTCCAACGAATCTTAGTTCTGCATGAGACTCAACCTAGAAGTTAAATGGTTGACACTTGATGGATGAGCAAGAACCCTCCACCTGTCAGTGACTGGGTGGAGCAATGTTTGTTATAGTTTAGGGAGGAAGTTGTCCCCTCTCCAGTTGTTTCTGGTCTACGTTGCCAGGGTTGAGTAAGAAGAGCAGGTCCTTTTTTTTTTCTTTTTTTTTTTTTTTGACAATGTATTCACAAGATGTTGATGTAGTGTGGTCTGAACTACAGATCACATGGAATCACTTACCCCACCTGTAAAGTTTAATATACTGAAGACTTATCAGTTTTAGAAATAAATAAATATAAAGTTGTTTTTTATTATTATTATCCATGTATGCAGATATTATCTCTAGATGTCTATATACTTCTGCATGTTCCTCAGGGTTCAGTCCCAGGAGCTCTCAAGTTAATTTTGTTTTATATATAAATCAAAATTCCTCCATTGTTGTTGTTCACATTTATGACAAAGTACCTCATTGATAACCAGACTCACTGTCAGTTATAATGAGCTTTAAACTCTGCAGTGTACTTAAACTGCTGCTGATCTCACCAGTTTCCAGTAACACTCATCCATCCATTCATCCATTCAAACATCCATCTATCCATTCATCCATCCATTCATCCATCCAAACACCCACACATCCATCCATCCACCCATCCGTCCATCCATCCAGTCAGACCCCACAGGCAAAAGGCCAACCACCAAGTGCTCACTTATGATCCTCCGTTGGCTTGGCTGTGGGATGAACCTTGGTAACCCCAATCAGAGTGAGATATTTGGGGTTCCCGTTGGCTCCATTATAAGGGTCTAGCTTGACATGAGTCAGTTAATATAAAAAGGACAGACGACACGCTAGAGTTGAGTGTTAAACACGGAGTGTCTGCCAATAAAAAGGGGCTTAAGAGAGTTTAAATCAGAAGATAGTGGAAGTATAACTTTGTCATTGCAATGAATGAGCCTTTTTGATGTTTTTTATGTACATTTTCTAATGGGTTATATTTGGTACAAACAGAAAAATAGACTTCTAGTATGATAAAAGCTGGGTGTTATTACTGTGATGAATTCACCATCTCTTACACAGCTGAGGTATTTCTGGCCTACTCAGACCAATCCATATTGACATGATTGTCATCTTATTTCAAGAGTTTGTTTACTTCAGTAGCTACTGGAAATGCAAATATCAGGTGTAGATGCTTGAAAAACTTGTGAAGGCAGGGTGGGGTTCAAGAAGGGTCATTAGCTAAGTGTAATATGCCGTTTAATTTAGGCATAATTTGTACCAGGAGCCTTTGATGGGAAAACTGGCAGCAAAAATGATGACAAACTACTATGTCACGACACAATCCAACTGAAAAGCAAATTTATAGTCTGCTGTTAGCTGCTCTTTCCTGTCTCAGCAATGTTGTCTCACCTGACATTTATGACAGAGGGCAGTAATCGTGTTTGTTCTGAGACATTTGCCGGTGCATGACTACTTCCAGACTTCTGCATAGAGAACTCTTGAATATTTGGCACAAGTGCTGAAAGTAGAGGAAGATCATTCAATAAACAAAGGAAAAAATATTCAGCTTGTTCATAATTATTATTATTATTGTTGTATTATTATTGTTATGTAGTTATTGTCATAACTACATAACAGCATGTACCTTTTGGATTTTTGTCATTTGAAGATAAAATTTGATCCAGCTGTGTTTAGTCAGTGTGAAGACAGCCAGTTGTGCTGTTTTATTTCAGCCACATTCCCTCTACAGCCACATTGACTACGTCTGTTCTGCTAAAGACCGGCAGTCCATTTCACAAAGCAGGTTATGTTGAAACTTTGACTATGGTGAACCTGAACTCAGGAGACTCTGAGTTTCCCATTTCACAAAACGAGGTTACTTAACCTCAACCAAGAGGTTTCAGGTGAGTCCGTTTCAGAAGCCAAGATAACTCATACTAGGAGTCTGTTACTATTGTAACTGACTCTGTAGTCAGGAGAAGGTTTATTTCAACATACCTCAAGTTACTTTCTGTCTCCTCCTTTTCATGAAGCTGAAACAAATTCAGTTTCATCAGGCTATCAATCATGTAACACACGTTTAAGAGACTTCTGAACAATGACAGGCAGTATTTGTGTCAAGAAAGTAGCTTGATGATCTGAAAAGATCGTTTAATGTGGTCTAATCAGTCGTGACTTGTACTTGTGACACCCTGATTGTTTTTAAAGAGCGCTGTCTTTTTGTGTTTTTTTTTTTATTTACACAGTCAGCCTCTATGATCTCATCCTCACATGCATTGCAAATATCACGTATGTTCACACTTCACACAAAATACTTTGGGTTATAAATTTTATAAGCTACTTGCAAATGTCTGAATATAAACTTATATTTATGACATGATTGCATTAATATGCTCAGTTCAAACAGACTAAAATAAGAAGATAACTTCCGCTTATAGGCGTTGCCATGGTGAATCACGGTCTCTGAGCTCCATTGGCGATGGCTTTTTGTAGTTGCGATAACTCAGAGTCAACATACTCAGAGTGGACTGAACCAACTCTGAACACCTAAAACCCAAATATCAGAGTTTCAGATCTCAGAGTTTGTTGACTCCAAGTTAGTATTTTGACTTGGCGTTTACTGACCCTGGTTTGTGGAACAGACCTCTAATTATATGGTTCACATTCAAAATAACAAACGTCTTGTATCAAACTGTCATATGAATGAAAGTCCACTGAAATGGCAAGCATGTGCACCAGACATCGCTGAGCATGTGCCATTTGTATCAACAGCAGGTCTGTTGATCCAAATGCGACTCTTATTTGTGAGAGCAGCATGAAGCTGGAGATTTGACTGAGGCAGGATTCAGACAACTCGCATCGAAGTGATCACAGCTGTTACTGGAATTAACATTTAACTCCCAAACACATCAAAGACTTCCTCAGCTATATGTGAAAGATGAAGCAGGAGAAGACTGATTTTTGTTGTGCCTCTGCTGTCATGGAGGAATTATAATACCACTATTTTCACTCCTATAACATGGCCATGGATCAGATATACAGTACTCCACAAAAGTTTTAGGCTCCCTCAGTCTTATTTTATTAAAATGTGAATGAAATCCATTGTCACTGTATTTTCCGTTTATCTTAATAAATAGACTGAAAAATAAATATGGATGGTCATTAAAAGGCGATAGAACATCCAGACTAGAGCACGGAACACTTGCGCAGTACTCTGGTCACATACTGAAGCAGCACTCTTCTGATCTGACAGCTGTATCTGATGATTTGATTTCTATGATGTGTCCACATGACACTGAAAAACATCAGAAAGAATCACATCAAATGAAAAGGGAAAAAAAGTAGATATAGGCCACTTCACACTTTGCTTCACAACACATCTTTGTAGTGACTCTTGGCGTGAATCATGAAGACATCTGGAGAACAGCTGGAGACAGTTAGAAAAGGTTGCACATTCATCTTTGAGCTTTCCACCAAATTACTGTCAGATCTGTCATGTACATGTTATCTCCCCTGAATCACTGCTTAAATACACAGATGTGAAATCTGCCTCTGCTCCTTTTGTATCTGAGAGTGGAGAACGTATCTGACTTTAACTGCTCCTGAATCCAGTTTCCTTTTGCAGCACTGACACAGCTCACCTTTGAATCTCTGGGGCTTCTTAACTTTCATGATCTGAAGCGGCGTAAATGATGCAAACAGTGTGCCGTCTTTGCTATCGCTTGTCCTTTTAATTAGTCTTGCCTTTCTGATCCACCCCACGGTGGCTCAGCATGCCACAACCCAGAGTTTAAAAACTGGTTAAGCTGCAGCTGGGGACAGAGACAGTCGAAGAGAAAGCTTCCAGAGAGTGATGCAGACGTATGGCATGATGCTTAGAGGATGCTACATAAGGTCCGATCTAATACCACCAGAAGCAAACCATCAAATTGTGGTGCATGGAATTAAATAAGAATCACTGCTTAATATTAAACATACAAAAAAAGACACATACTGCCAAAGCTTATGATTTTGACACTCCTGTTATTTGAATCCAGTAGTTCATCCTTATCTGAAATAATTTACACTCACCACTTTATTAGGTACATGGTATACTAAGTAAAGTTTCCTCACTGAATATTGAGATGGAATCTCGTTTATTGATTTATTTTTTAACTGGTTTACAGTTGTACATTGCTCATGGGCTTGTCAAACCTGATTCTGCAAGTTTAAGCTATTGACGGTCACTTGAGTCTCCCGTTCAGTGTTGGCTTTTCATGTGTTCGGTTTCATACTATTTTGAGTTCACTGAATGGGGCATTGATGCTGACAATACTTGCTTCCTCATATTAGTCAGGTTAATGATTTAATTTTGTGTCAGTTACAGAAAGTCTGTCTAAGCAGAGAAATAGAAGGTGTGTGTTTGTGTTTCGGACTCTGTAAGTTTGATTGCATTCCTGTTGGTGCTTTGACAGAAACACAGCTTCCACAGCTGCAACAGGACAGCATTTTCAGAGTAATCAAGCCAGGCTTTCATTCAAGCGAGCTCTCACAAAGATGCTTCCAACAGCTAAAACTTTCACAGTAAAAGCAAAATTGTGTTTATTAAATGATCTAATAATCAACTTGACTGAAAATGTGCCTTTTTAGTGAACAAAACCAAACATAAGGAAGATTCGGCATAAGAAGGCCTCTTTTCAACCAGTAATAAAATATTACAAAGTATTTTTCTAACACGGTTAAAGAGTTAATTCAAAAGATTACAGAGCTGTTCATTCAAAAGCTCAATTAACATCTCCATGATCAATTAGCTTCATAAATAAGGCAGAGCCTGTCCTGTCTTATTTGTTTTCACCCTGAACCCCCACATCATTTCCTCCTGTATCCTGAGCACTTAGTCTGCATTACCCGAGGAGTCAAAAAAACGTTAGTAACACCAGAATAAACATCTAAATCCTCCATGAAGGTTAGAGTGCATTACAGCGCCTTAGCTCTGCCTGGATGAACCCAATCAACTGACATCTGGCTGGTTCTCCTCAAGATACCTCCAAATACTTGTTATTTTACAATAACAATCAATGAAAATATTACCTTTAAAGTGAATTTATTTTCCTAAATTAACAAGATCAAGAATTAATGGGCTTAAGATAAAAGAGCTGAAGTTACTAAAGCATCCATCACTGCTTTCACCTTCCCTAAACAGCTATTCATTAAAACGTCAAAAATGACAACTGAACTAAGGTGATTAAACTGTGGTGTGAATAGGAAAGCATTTACAGTATAATGTCAGTAGTTTTAGAGGGAGATCTCAGGTTTGTTTGGCAAAGTAACAGCTCTGGTGGAAGCTGAGAAGCCATTCAGCCATGCTTCAGTTCAAAAAGTCTGACATGTAGTCAGCACTCGAATCAAATACTAAGCGATTTGATGGACAAATATTTTTTGTTAAGTCCTTCTATAGTTTCAAAAATAACCACTTTACATATTACTGGGCACAAACAGCACAAAGACAGCAAGTGATGAATGGTGAGGAATGATGCAAAACCTAAATGTGCTGTTTCTCTGACAAATGTTAACAACAGTTGTACGCAAAGCAAGAATGTCACAAACATAGTTAATAAGAAGGGCCATGAAATAAAGATAAAGACACTGAGTTGTGAAACCATTGCTCCAACTTGACATGGCCTCCAGCCCCAGTAAGTCCTGCCCAGCTGCAAAGAGACACAAGGCCAGAAATCAGGGACTGAGGCAGCCTCGAAGGCACTTAGGAACTGAAGGTGACGGTGAGAAACCAACTGGACTGACTCTGCTTTGACACACTTGGCTTTGGCTCCATAGTAGTGCTGGAGTGGTGCAGGCCCAGAAGCAGATGGACCAAGTCCAAAGCATGATACTCCCTCCACCACTGGGTTCGTGTTGATAAGCTATGTCTTTTTTGCTCCATACATAAAGCCAAGTATTAATCCCAAGCTTTGTTTGATCAGTGGACATACATTCCCCCAGGAGTGTTGTTGATTGCATTGGTGTTCTTTGGCAAGCTTCAGGCAATGTGTTCTGGAAGGCAGCAGCTTGATCCATGGAAAACTCTGCCTATGTAAAGATTTCCATGAAGAAGACTCATAAACAGTTCTGATGTCTTCAGCTGTTAACCCAGATTCTTCTGAACTTCATTAAGGATTCTTTGTTGGGCCTTTGGAGGCATCTTGCCAACCTCCCAATTCTAGGAAAAGTAGCCACAGTATTAAGCTATCACCATTTATAATATAGACATATCAATGTTTCAAAAACACAATTACATGTTATATAAGAATTACCTCATGAGAAAGCCAGACTGGCACAGCAAAGTATGGTGAGTAAGAGGCAAGAAACAATGGAAGCAGTGGTGCGTGTGAAAGTAGGATGTCTGGTATCGTGTCCTGGCTAAATGCTGTCAGAAAGCCGATTCCATCATATTCATGGCAAACATGCTGGACACAGCCCCCCAGATCGATGGGCTTCAACTACTCCAGCTTCTTCCCACGGTTGCATGCTGAACCCCTCGTGTTCACCCTGCTCACATGACTGCTCTGCTAAACATCTTAACTGTCATATAGAGAAGTTTGCAGATGGCACAGCAGTGGAGGGACACATCAATAATATCTCCTCGATCTGTGTAAAAGACCATGGAGATGATCCTGGACTTCAGAAATGGAGGATATACCTCCAGAGGTGGTTTTCTAGCTTTAGTATCTGGTCATACATACCACCAAGAACCTTACCTGGAGTTTCAACACTTCCGGTCTGGTGAAAAAGGCCCTCCATTAAAACTTCCTGAAGAGGCTGAAGGGTTCTGGACTGGGAGGCTCAGTCCTTACCTCCATCTAGAGATGTGTGGGGAGGGTGTCCTGGGCTCCTGCAGTTCTGCTGCAGAGAAGAAGGCCCTGCAGATGGTGGTGAAGGCTGCAAGGAGGATTGTGGGGAGCAGCCTTTCCACCAGCACAGATATCTACAGAAGCAGATGAAGATAGAGATGCCTGTAGCTGCTGTTGTTGGCTCAGCCACAGGTTGCAGAATACGGGCCACAGGATCATGGATTTATGAATTTTATATCACTGCACACTCCACTAACCATTACACTTGTCATGCATGGTTTAGTGATCTTGCTGTTGTCTTGGAATGTTCATGTTATCTATTTTTTACACTACTTGTTTTTATTATATATTGGATCTTAAACTAAGATTTGAGTTTAATGTTCTTATCATGTTATGTGATTATATGTGCTGGCATGATGAGAAATCATCTTGGGTCATAAAGAAATTCCTCGAAACACACAAGAATTAAATAAAATTTCACTGATGTTTTAAATGGGAGAGTATAATTTGGGTCCATACGAAGCCATTTGAGTTGTATTTGTTCAAGTGACGCTTTTCAGTGTCTTCAGATGTTGTGGCCCAGTTTTGTTGTAGTCTCAACTACACCTGGAGAGAGCATTCCTGAAGTTACCTGTTCCTTCACCTCGGCCTCAGAAATGTGTGCTGCATCTGACAATGCTGACCCTGTCTGGGCAGACGATGTCTTATTGTCAAATCAGTCATGAGACGTTTGTGGGTGTCAGGTGGAAGATTTAGTACAGAAGCATAGAGGCTTGCCATCTTCTTTCAAACAGATAATGAGTGCAGAATAGTAGTGATGCTCTGAAACCTGAAAATAAAAACAGAATTCAAGGATCTACAAATCTTGTAAATGTGAAAACCATTTATCAACATCAGATGTTGAAAGTGAAACATATTGAAACTAATGAGAATAATTAGCAAAAAGTCAGCAATATGAGGACAAAAGGCAGGGCAACTTTATTTGTATTGGACATTTCATATACAAAGGTAACTCAAAGTGCTTTACAAACACATTGGGATCAAAGAAAAATGGATTAAAGAACATAAAACAGTTTATAACAGTGCAGTAAAATAAAGTCAAGGGAAAACAGGAGCTTTCTGTTTACTTTTAAAAGTGTATAGAGTTGGAGTACATTTAATATCAGGAGAATTTTGTTTTCATCTGTGTGCATCAAAGAAACTAAATGCATCTTCACCGTGTGGTTCTAATTTGTGGTTCCACCAAATAAAGATGGGCAAAAGTTTCCCAATCTGTAAATAAAATATTTGTCTACAAGTTGTGAAACAGTTCCAGAGTAATCTTCCCTATGTTAAAATGAAACTTTTAATTATGTTATTATCTATACAACATGATTTTATCAAAAGATTCCAAAAGTCTATAGAAACCTCTGTGCACCCAGAACAAGGCAGTAAATGTGTACTGGATGCTTGTGATGTTGAGCTTTTTTTCAGAGTAAGGGTTGTTCTAGTTGTTTTTGATTCTATTATAGTGTAAGTCGTACCAGCTGCTTTTACAGTGAAGCATTTCTGCAGAACGCGCAATAACAGGGGACAAATATCTTGAATTAGTCTTTAAACTACAAAGAACGCTTGCTCTTGTTCCCTCTAATTTTTCTCTCCAGGGGATTCCAGATGTTCACTTCCAGATAGCCTGAGAGATCCTGCTCAGTTTCCATAATGAATATTAAAGAATGTAAAGACTTCAAGGGTCACAGATATGAATTTAGACTGAGTTCAAAGGGCAGATATGTAATTAACACAGATATGTTAGTGTAACATGATGGGATATATAATTTTCAGAATTAGAGCTGGAGCTTGTTCCAGCTGCAAGACACTGGTCAGATCGCCAGTAATTTACCTATAAACACATTCATATTTTTTGCATGTGATAAGAAAGTTTATGCTGTGAAATTGTAGTTAGATCATCAGCTGTAACAAATTCTAAAATAAGGGAAAACATGTTTTTATTTCAAATTGAAAATATACCCTTAAAAAATTATAGTACAGAATAAAGTTCCAGGAGACAGTGTGGTCTCTGTATTGTTATTAAGAGATGGCCATCATGACATTTGACTGTGTCTGGATGGATTCACCACTGGGCCTGCACTAGTGCTCAGCTGCTGATGTAGCTACTTCATCCTTGTGGAAAACACATACACGTATAACAAAAAAAGAAAAAGAAACCTTTTACTCTGGCATCTTCTAGGAAGACAGTATGAACCCAAAACATTATATCAAGTATTTCATCATCTTCATTTCATTCATTAAAAATCCATGCACCACCACTTTATAAGTTATGCGAGGTACACCTATTAAAGAGGCCAATGATGTAGTTCATACAAGATATTCTTGATAAAAGTAGGAATCATTATATGTTATATAAAATGTGTAGGTATATTACAGATTATAAAGTCCGGTAATGTTGGACATGAGAGGGATTTTCCCTTTGCGGGACAAAAGTCTTTACCTCAAGTCAAAGGTGAACATTCAGTTTTCCTTTTGAAACCAACAAAATTGCAGTTCCTTGAATGACTAGTAGGGGCCGGCTGCTCAGTTATCCTGACTTGCATTTGAAAATGGCTAACATTAAAGCAGAAACTAACAAGCCTAATATGATGCAAATAGTTGTAAATATGAGTTGTGTGGTTGACTTATGTGTTCTGTTTGTGTTTACAATGTCTTTTGTCAATTGTAGGTTTTATGTTGCACCATTAGCGAACAAGAAATGAGGTCTCCCTGTGTTGTAAATCAGGTGTTGAACACCCTAAATTGATGAAACCAGAGATTCTGTTGTTTCTTAATCCTAAAGTATTGGGGCTATTGTCATGGAGATAACTGGGGGTCATCCTGTTTATAACATTATGGTGTCTTTTATTGGCCATAATTCTATGAAAGTTGCACAGCAAGAAGTTATCCAGTTTTGCCCGAGTTAATAGTTGGCTGATGAATTGTAAATGTGTCAAATTTTACTAACTTCAAATGGAGCTGGAGACTTCTTACATGAATAATAGAACACACTCGAGCTGTCTTACTTCTCGGCATTCCTGGTGTGATTTAACATGTTGTGGTTTGCACAAACTGTCACAGACTGTCTTTTCATTTCTTGCCTCATTTTTCTCATCTCATTTTATTTTAAAGTGGCTTGTCTTTCTGTCTTTTTGTTAGATAAAAAAATGAAATGCTCAGGAGCTTCAAGGGAACATCTAATACAGACATCTACAATAACATAAAAAAGTCCTCCAGATTCTGTTCAAATTCTCACAGCAATTCAATTTCTCTTTTCATCAAGATAAATGAAGTGTATCTACAGAAATAGAGCCCAAACAGTGTTCCCTTATTGCCTCGATGTTGGAGGCCTGATTAAAGTTTTTATTGGGAAACGTACAGCTCAGTGTATGTTTTTTTGGAAGTCCTGTCAACTGTCACAAACATAATGAGCTTGTATTGTGCACTACCCACAACATGTGGTGCTGAAAACCAGAGATTTCTTATTGTTCAGTGGCACCACAACAACAGCAGTGAATCTCCTCAGTTAAACTAAATGTTCCTGTTGGTGTGTTCTCTCCTCAGCTCTGAGAAAGCAGGAGAGATTGCAACCATTCCTCTAACCAAGGTAAGACTCTTCTTTATGTGTTTGGAGTAGACTGAAACCTTGAGATGAATACTGCAGACATCACATCAGTTTAATGGGAAATGGAAATGGAAATATGGAAATAACAGTATAAATGCAGTGTGATCATGGAGAACCATGTCATGCGCCACCTGAACATGCCACAGGAATGTGACACAGCTCCACAGTTTTCTATGTCAGGGGAGGCTGTCTGGTTAGTGGTGAATCCTCAGATGTCTCCTTATTTTGGTTTAAAGGCTGAACACACACTTGTAAACAGACACTCTAACAAAACTCTCTAAAATTAAACTTATTTAAACTGATTATAGATTAAACTGCATTTATATTAAAACAGAAGCAGGACCTTCTCCGCATTGTACTTTGGAGTTTACATGAGTGAAAGACTCAGGATGAAAGTCATGGTGCTTGATAGTGACTGATATTCTTGGTGGTTGATCTCAGCTCTAAAAACCAAACCACCTTTGATTCTGCAGTAAACCATTGAAGTCACTTTTATTTAAATTGAAATATATGATTCTTTTTAGTTCTTCTTTTCTTTTCTGAAAAATTATTTGACTGGGTTTTCCAGCATCAGCAATGTATGACATCACAGATGGTTCTGTTGAGCACAAGTGTGGAAGTCTTTGATATGTTGATTGGATTCAGTTCAGTTAAGTTCGTTTCAGTTTAACTCAATGATATTAAGTCCCCAAAGCAAAATGACAAAACTGCAATATAACTTTAGAAAACTGAATCAACAAATTCAGAATCTAAAAAATAGGTATATAGTTCACAAACTATTGTTAAAATTTGAAGTGTTTTAGAGATTTCAAGACATCAACGTGAAACCTTTAAGGCTCTGTAATTTTCTCTGGCAATAACTGAGCTGATAATGTCTCACCGTTAGACTGGTGAACTGTTCATAAACCACATGGACAGAAGCTCACAGCCTTCAGTTTAACATGGAAACATTCTTTCATATTAATGTATTTTTTACAGTTTTATTTTGGAATTGCGTGTCACACTTACAAGGGAATTACACTCCTTGGCCTTCCTGGTGAGGGCTATGCAGAGGTGCTGGAGAAGAAAATCCACCCTCGGATTCAGGAGGAATAATGTGTGCTCCATCTTGGCTGTGGAATACTGGACCAGCCGGAGAAGACACAGGAGTTTGTTTTTTTAGATGGGTTGCTGTTTATTTATTCAACAAAAGTAAATAAGTCATGAAACAAATACCAGTGACACTGCAACAACAGGAACAATGAAGTGAAACATGGCAGAAATGCAGTAAGAAGTTTTGAATTGGTGTCCATCGTTACAGGAGGAACTTGGGGGAGACTTAGATGAAAGTGTTGCAGCATGTTTCATCCCATGTGTGACCTGAGGACATCTGTCAGTTCAATGTTTTACTTCTTTTGATCGCTGTTCCTTCTGGTTCAAAGAATTTTATTGAAACAGACTGCCTTTTTCTGAAATGCAATCAACTTTCTTTGCATTTAGACTACGTCTGCCTATAAGCATGTAAAGCTCCTGAACCTGGTAGGTCTTCCCTGAGGAACTTGAAGGTGTCCTCCAAATTGTCAAAGTACTTCTGACAAAATAGTCCATATTTCTTCAGGATTCACTTTAGGGATAGCCAGCTGAGTATGATCCTGTGTCTCAGACTCAAAATATGAAGAATGTGTCTGCAAGGCAAGGGTGAAAAAGAAGCTTTATAAGCTCAAGTTTACTATTAACAATATATCTGTAAAGGACAGGAGGACAGGAATAAAATCCCCAGTAGGATAAACAAATATGAAGGTACAGATTGTGAATCTGAGGCCAGAAAATGGAAATTTTAGAGCCCAGTTTACAAGCCTGAGGGCACAGGCTTGATAGTTTTTCAGATGAATATTTAAATTGTTAAATTCACATATGAAGGAAGTGGCAATAAGGTTTGAGTTTCACTGCACATTCATCTGACTCTCCAAACTATCTTTATTCAACTATGCCATGATAAAATTCAGTTGTTTGAACCTACAACTAGACTTTGTTTTGGATCAGTTAGTATTGTACAAACTTGAAGTGGGTCAAGCCAGTGCCTGGGTGGGCAGCGCTTGCTGTGGTTTCATGCCTTTGAAGGTCCTGGTTCCCTGGGCTGTTCTGTGAGAAATTTGTATGTTCTCCTTTCGCTTGTTTGACATTTCTCTGAGTATTTTGGCTTCCTCCCACAAATAAAAAGTATCTGAATCAGTCTGTTTGGTTGCTGTAAACTGCCGTTGGACGTGGTTGTGCATCTTTGGTGGTCTGGCAACCTGCCCACATTTTTCCTCCGTCAGGTTCCAGCAGACCTCTGTGACACTGAAGAGGAATGAAGTGGAAATAGATAATACATGAATAAATTTGAATTGCATTTAATTAGACTGCACTGAACAAGTATTCTGGCTTTTGTTGTGAATGAGCTGAAACTTGATGAGTAACAGCAAGAGCCACGGATGTTTAATATGGAGGAGTGAAACTTGTTGGCAGAGACAAATGCTAACAAAATCCCCCGCACTATTGCACTGTAATGCATTTGAAATTGTTCGATACACTAGCACCAGTAGGAGGACAGTTTTTAATCTGCTCTGGGGCTCATTGGCTCAGAACCAAGCACTGTCCACTCCAGCTCTGTGCAGAGAGCCAGAAGAGGTAAGGGGGAGTCAGATTTATGAAAAAAGGCAGCTTTCCTCCTGAAGCTCCCGTGAGGGGACCTTTGCATGCTGGATGTCTGACAGGAGTCAGCGCGCTGAGGCCGCTCGCTGTCATCGCAGCACTGCAGCGCCTCTTTGTGAACAAAGTGATGCAGGAACAAGTGGAGGTGGACAGACTGCTGCATCTGCACTGAGTTTTAATGTGCTCCAGAATTCACCAGCTCAAGTGCGTCTTTGAGTCTTTTTCAAGATGAAATGTGTAGAAATGAAAAAAGTCAAAGCACATCCTGCTGGACTTCAGGGAATATTACTAGGGCCGGCCCCCAACATTAGTTTATTGGCTACAGAGTTTCAACACAATATTACAGTGTGTGTTTGAAGCAGTGGTGGGTGGCTTGGGAACGGCAGACATCTATCTATCCATCCATTATCTATACCAGCTTTTTCCTTTTCAGGATGATGAGGGTAGCTGGGGAGCTGTCTTTTTGCAAAATACTGGCTCTGCCCTGGACAGGTTGCCATGACAAACATCCTTTTTAAATAATTGCAGTCACTCCTGACTACAAGAAACTAAACCACACACCTCAGCACGTAGCTGTTGTCCTTTCACACTCGCACTACAGAAGCTGTGCAGTCCCCAACAACTCTTTTTCATGCTCAGTTTTAGTTTAAAACCAGCAGGACTCAGGTCTATTTCCACGGCAGCTGCAGCAACATTAGCCATGTGTGCTAAAAGCGAGCTGCATGTTTATACTGATGCAACTACTTCAAATAGTTCAATGTACTCAACTCCTCTGCAGCATCCAAATGATTTTTCATGGCTGCTGGAGCACACCGGTAAGTCAGATTACAACTGTATATCTGGCAGCTGTTTGTTGTGCTCCTTTTACTTTTAAAACAGCTAAAGGCAACTGAAGCATTACTATTATATTACATTATTATTTCCATGTTTTAACAGTATAACAACAAAATAGAACATGCTGACAAATGGGTGTTGAATTGGTGAATAAGTATCCATCAAAATAAAAAGAGATATTTGTTTCAAACTGAGAGCAGATGTTGTCCTGGTCACTGTCGGCATCAGATCGGACACCCTGGTGTCCAGGATATTTGAGAAGATTGTTCCATAGAAATTCAAAACCCAACATCAAGCACACAGACATATCCAGAGTCCAAGAAGAAGAGCTCAGACTCTCGAGCAGGACTTTTGATCATGCAACACTGAATCTGAGAGCAGAAGCTCTTTTAGGTAAAACAATGATATTTGCATTCTAGTTTGTGGATGTGAAGGCAGTTTTGAGGGAGTCCATCCCATATCTGAGCATGAAGAATCCAACTCACTGTTTGTGAAGAAACTGCTTTTGATTAAAGACATCAGCATACACCCAGAATGGAGCTTTAATGTCAGATAATCAAGCTGTGAACTTGTGTCTAGTATTCTGAATAAACAGTAATCCAGAAAATGTATCTGGGACCCTTCATTGAGCTTTTTATAAGATTTGTAACCTCAACTGAATATACGGATTTTCTCTGTCTTCTCTAATTCAGGTATACCTATAATGACTCTTGTGCCTTTAAAAACATGCAACCGCAGAGCAAATGAGGTACTGAGAGTACGACCAGAAGCGACCCACGGTGCATTTGGACTCACATGCTGTGTTTTCTCTCCTTGTATTTACTTTGAAGTGATTATTTTTATCACACACTGAATAATCAGTTTGTCTCTGTACTTTTGCCTGACAAACAGAATGAGAGACTGATGAAGAGCTGTGGAGCTTTTATGGGGTCTGTGTGAGCTCCCAGCACCACACGCAGGGCTACATAACAGTTTGTGGTGAAATCAACCGTAAAAAATGTGATCCGCCTGTGTTTGGATTCAATTACACAGGAAACAATGCCTCTGCCCAACAAACCGCCTCCTTGGGAGCTAATAAATATGTGCAGCAGCACGCTGAGGCTGCTGATAAATTAATTGTCAATCAGACAGCAAACATGGCCACATTTTACTGAAGAGAAAACATTTAAATAGTTAATTATTTGCCAAGACATGGACACTGGATGGATGCTTGTCGGTAACGTCACAGCTCAGCAGGTGGGCCCGCATAACTAAAAACATTGTAGAAAATTAAATGAAATTAAGTAGTTAGATGAAAACATTAAAACTATATCAGCCTGTTGTTGAATCACTGGCTAGTGAAGAGAATTCTCAGTGTTATCCATCGTGTTTTTCATTTTATGAAGCATCCTTCTTCGTACGACCATCTCCAGAGTCTCCAGAACAGAGCCAGCCTTCTTTATCAACTTGTTCAGTTTCTTGAAGTCACTGGTTCTGACGCTGCTCCCCAACAGATGACTACAGATGTGATTAAACTCTCCACAACAGACTTATAGAAGAGATACATCTTGATGCAAATGTTGAATGACCTAAACTTCTTTAAGTAGTAAAGTCTGCTCTGTCCTTTCTTATAAACAGCATCAGTGTTGTATCTCCAGTTCAGTCTGTTGTTCAGGTGAACACCGAGGTTTTTATACTCCACCACCTTTAGGGATTTGGCTGTACTTGGATGGATGGTGATTTTGGTTTGGTACAGAACTTTGAATCTGTCTGATGATGTTTCACAAGTCCACAAGAGGACGAGCACAAACAGGAATACACTCGGAGAATCTCTCAACGTGAATCACACTGCAGATGACCAACTGAACAATCTCATAAAAGAAAGTATATCCTCTTTCAGTTCAAAAATTTAGAGCGATGTAACACATTCATTATTTAACATTTGTTCAATGTGAGTCTGCATTTTATTTCACAACTTAATCCAGTTCATGTTGATGTTCTGAAGTTCAAAAATGTGCTTTTACACATCACCTCCACCTCCACCTTTCCCTGCAGATCATTAATGAGCGCTACCACTCCTTCTCCTGGGTGGCAGAGCTGATCCAGGTGTTTATCGCCATCAGTGTCACCGTGTCCTTCCTGGTGATGGGATCAGCCATGAAGCACACCAGTGAGTTTAACATTCTTCCTTCCTGAATGTTTATACTGATCAGAGTCAGAAATGTGTGGAAAATTTACAATAATTCAATTCAATTCAATTTTATTTATATAGCGCCAATTCACAACAAAAGTCGCCTCGAGGCGCTTCACACTGTAG
>JAOWBL010000227.1:0-18076 GCA_028564865.1 Zenarchopterus dispar | reverse complement strand
AGATATATATATATATGTATATATATATATATATATATATATATATATATATATATATATAATCTATGCATATGTATTCGGCATGAAGGGACATAAACACATTTTTAAGCATCTTTCATTACTCTGGAGCAGGTTTGTAGTAGGTGGTAATTTATGTTCAAATCTCCTCACTGATTTATGAAGATTTCATGAATCTGCCTTAGTGTGTGTGCACGTGTGTTTTTTTGTTTTTTTTTTTAGTTAGACTGTATTACAGCTAGAATAGTGTTTTTGGTTTTAGTAGCTGTAAATGCGTCTACCATCTCCATCTCCCTATCTCACCAGACTGGACAAAGTTTTACCTGTTGAGAAAAGTAAGAAGATGTAACTGTCTTTAGTTATATACACTCAGTCAGTTTATAAGATCAAATCTGACAGACAGGAAGTGAGATGACTTGATTATTTGAACACTGTGATATTTCTGCACCTGCATTGCTCACACTTCTTATTTTATGCTGTAAAGCAATGATCCAGATTTCTTGTGACATCTGCCTCGGTGCGCCATGATGTAAGGCTCAGCAGAGACCGCCATACGTCTTGGTTAACACCATGTTTGTTTATGCTAATTAGACTAATCTCTCCAAATGAATATGCCAATGAGTTACTGATGTTAAAAATGCAATCCTTAGCACCTTGAATATACCAGATTGCAATTTTTGGGCTTTATTTGCTTGAGAAATGTTGATTTAGCAAAAGAAAGAAAAAAAAGTGTGATGGGAAAAAAAATCCCTTACATTGGCAAAAAGACAAATTGCCGACAGCGTTGCTGGAGGCTCTGCAGTGAAGCAGCTCGCAGTGCTGAGCTGCTGAGGGAGTGGAGGCAGAAAGCTGCCCTATTAACTCTTGTCTTGGGGTGACACAGAGAAGCAGACATGGAGAGAAGTGGGAGTAAGTGCTCTCGCTTTCTGTCTGTTTTAATCACCCCTTTCTCTTTCTGTTTTTATTTCACGCTCCCTTCACCAGCTTTTGGTAATGTTGTCTCACATAGGATTATTTACCTCACAGATGAAGCTGAATCCATCCAGCTCAAGTCGACTTTGGAGAATGAATTTGACCTTGGTGCCACACTGTTTTCAAATGCTATAACTACGTTTTTAGCCAGACATCTATGTCAAATATACTTCATATAAAACCACAGCACATGACTCAGACTCCTCATTGTTTGTCACCAGTAGCCTGAAACCAAAAGTTTTTGCTTTTCGTCTAATTTAGAAAGCTGTATATTTTGCTCTCTAGTTTAAGGTCTTCTCTTTTGTATTTTTTTCTGAGCTTTTTGCCCCCCAAGAAAACTCTCAAGTATAGTTTGATCCAGGTACTAAAAGGACCAAGAGCCAGACAGAAACATAAAATAGATTGACTTGGGTTTTTGAAAGCTTCAGGTTAGTGGTTTGGTTGCTGGCAACTTGGTCTTGAGAAAATTGTGCTCCTTTAAATAAGACATGAAACTTGTGATCATGATATTGTTAAGAAAGCCCAAATCAAGAATAAGTAGTTGACCCACTTCTTGCACTTCTGCCTTTGAAAAAGGTGACTTTGTTCATCTTTTCTGTACAGTCACCGGTGAGCAGACAGACATTACATTCATTTGAAATTACTTAAAAAATTTTTATTTGAGAATTGCAGGATGTCATGCTGCTGCAACAGCCTTTTGCACTCTTGGGAAGGCTGTCTACATGATTATGAAGGCTCGCTGCAGAGATGTGCTTCCATTCAGCCACAAGAGCACTAATGAGGCTGCCCCGCTGATGTTTGCAGATAAGTGCCCGACTCACAGTCAGCGTTTCGATTCATCCTACGAGTTTCTGCGAGATTGAGGTCAGGGCTTTTTGCAGGCCAGACCAAATGGGGAAAACAATTTCTTTATGGCTTCTGCTCTGTGCATTGGGGACATTGTCGTGCTGAAACAGGAAAAGACCTTCCCTGAACTTTAGCCACAAAACTGCCTGCACGCTATTGTCTCAAATGTCGTTGTGTACTTTAGAACAAAGACCTAAAAAAAAAATCCCAAAAGTATAATGGTATTGGAGCTCATGTCTTTTCTTGGTCACATCGTGTGTAGATAAACACTAGTGGTAGCTTCTGCTTTGATGTGCAAGTAGTAAATGGAAAATGTCTCGTGGTCAGCATGAGCCCTCTGTCTTTTGCCACATTTAAAACTCCCGCTGTTTCACATTTCTCCAATGTCCTTCCTGGCTTTCCCTCGCAGTTTAACCTTTTATTCCTGACATCCATTCTTTAATTCACTCTATACCTTTAACACCTCCACTTAACAAGCTGATTGATTTTGTTTATAGACAGACTGTGTGGGTGTGGATCTTTGTCTGCTTAATTGTGTGTTGTGTGTGGCATGTCAAGCCCAAGAGGTTATTTATCTACTGATTAGTGCCATGGACGTGTGTAAAATGCAGAGCTCATGATTCTTCTTCCACTCCACTTGTTAAGAGAGTTGAGAGTGAAGCAGTTCAGGACAGTTTATTGCAGTTAATTGGTTGTACACTCCTTCCCAGTCATTCTTTTTCTCTCTAAACGCACATACGCAAACTCTCTTGGTTTTTCCTCGACAACATGACAGCGATCCCACGTAGCTCTCTCACCCTCAGCTGCCTACTGGTTTGCGTTAATATTCATGACCCTTGCATGTTCCACAGAACTGAAAACACTTGACTTTCCAAGTGAGTGACAATTTGTCATTCTGTGTTTATGCTTATTCCTCCTCATCCCTTTTTTTCTGAGCTCTGATTGGGAGAGTTGGTTAGGAGGGTCCTTTGGATGTTTTTCCTGAAATGGAAGATATTATAAATCACAGATTAAATTAGATTAGATATGATTAGATTACATTTGATTAGATCATCCCTTCGGGGAAATCTAGTCATTGGTATTGCAGATAGCACTCTGCAGCACAAATCAAAACAAAAATAAAGAGTTCAGACAAACGGTTGTGACCATGACCCGCCAATGCTCTTATTTATTCTTGACATGGGAGATGCAGAAAATAGGATGGGAGAAAGCAAAATTCAGTTTGGAACATCATGGTCCAAATGGCGTGCATCTTAATCACACGGCCACCAGCATTCTGGAGGCGTCTCTTTTTATCCAGGTTTGACAGGTGCTTCTGTTGGCTAAATGATGGTGAGAAGACCTCAACCAAAAGTGATTCATACAAGTGTCTGAAGTGTTTTGCAGAAAGGCTCAAGTAAAACTTTTTTGGCGTCATATATCTCTATACTGTTTTTGTGTTTCAGACCAACAGAACTGCAAAACATTTGAATATTTAGTGCTGAATTTTTAAGTTAAGTTTCTGTATTTAAGTTCAATAGGTTTATTTCAGGTAATATGTATTAAATACAGCAAAAAGAAAAAAAAAAGATAATGCCTTAAGTGCACAATGTCTGCTAATCATTTAAACTGATGGAGGGAAAGAAAATGAAATTGGTCAAATTTTGTCAAGGAAAGCTGTACATGATATTGACCAGAAACTCAGATGCCATCCTATTTGTGTAACTTTCTCTAAATAATCCCAGTAATCTGACATTTTAGATGGATAGGCCACTTCTCTGGTATAACTGAGGTGCAAAGGGAAACTTCTTCCAAAGGTTCAGTAACTGGAAAAGTCACTGTTTGTACATCAGCAAGACCCGCAGAGCAACCCAACATCAAGAAGACTGGACTTGTGAGAAAAGAAAGTCCAAAGCAGGGTCATTGAATGTGTGGGACAGAGATGCTGCATCAGCCAACTCTACCACAGCAACACCGTCACTGCTGTTGCACCTCTCCACTACTGAAAATCACGCGATGGGGCAACGCCTCTGTTAATGTGAATGAACAAAGCACCACAATTAGAAGCTCTAAATAGGGTTAGTATTACACAGTCTCCTCTGAAAAGGGCTTTTAAAACACTTGTCACTCTGCCAAGAGTGCTGATAGAGCTGGATTTACAAATGATAACAATTATATTGCAAGCTTGCTTCTTCTCATCTGTTAGTTTAAATTCACTGTAAACTTTATACACGCTGTTCAGTTTAAGTGAGTAATGCTAAAGACGTTAGAGAGTGATGTGTACATGAAATCACAGATGCCATGAATACATTGTGAGACAGGTGAACTCTCGTTATACAAAATGGATGGAAATTCAGATTCAGTAGTTTGATATGAAGGGTAACAAATTGCTTATTTCATGTGACATGTCAAGGATTCCACCATCTGTTGTCGCAGTCGCTCTTCTGTTTTTCTTACTACTCGTTCAGTGGGTTCACACAGCAGCATTGTGCTCAGAGCCAATCGGATTATTTCCAGCTCGCTACACAAATAAGACATGTTTCGAAACTGTCTTGCCCCATGTATGATTTTATTGGCTGGCTGTAGCCACAATTTGATTGGCTGACGCTCATGCTGAAACATCAAAAATTGGATGGAAGCAGTGCTCCTACAGAATCCATCCACAATTCAGTTTGGCAAAGTTTGACGTCACACCATTCAAAGGTAACGGACTGCGATACTGAAGACACTTCAGACTTGTGTGTGTCGCGTGTGTCTTTCCTACAGAGATGTTTTCATAAATTCATACTGCAGCTTTGGAGACCAGCACATGTTGCTTCAAACATGTCGATGAAACACATTAGATTGCATTCCTGATATTCCAGCTGTGTCCTTGTCAGTATTCCTAGCTCATCCGTTTTATTGGCCAATGACCTCTCATTCATCATGACGTTTGACATGAGAAATGGTTTTGCTCTTGTTCAACATCATCAACCTTGTTGTTATTACTGTCATGAGTGGCTATTATGTGTGAGTAAATTAACCTTGAAAGCAGCTGGCCGGTTTCCACGTTGAGTGTTGCTAACGGTAACCACGCACTCATTGTTATCTCTAAATTCAGTTTGGTGTATTTTATATCTCAGGTTTATCAGGTTATGCTCCTCATCTCACTTCAGATTGTTGTTAAATGTAGGGCTGCACAATGTATCAAAAAGGTGTTATTGTACTTTCATCGTGTACAAAATCAGTACTGGAAAACTTGGAAAAAAATTGCAACAGATGGACAGTTATTTTATATGCATTCATATTCTAAAGGATAATAATGTTATATTTGACCAATTAGATGCAACTTACTGCCAGAAATGCTAGTTTAGACACTAATTCATGAAAAGAGTGTTATTGTGGTTGTTGCAGGGTGCAGTTTTGTTCTTCATCAAACCATGTTGCCAGAATAGAAATAATAAATTTTAATTTTTCTGGATAGGGTACTTACTGGCTGCAAAGCAGGAAAATGTTAACATCAAACACCAAAGCATTTGTATATATAATTCCATCACAATTTTCAGTTATGATGTCTAATATCGGTAGCCTGAGGTGAATGTTTTCAGCATTAATTAAGCTTTCTAGAAATGTTTTAAACTTCTGCAAATGTAAATTCAATTTCAATCATTTCAAAAAGGTTTTAGATTTGCTAAAATGTGCAGTGCATTGGCCCTGAGAAGGTTGTGTGTCCACACACACTTACTTCATCTTTTCCTCGTCTCGCTGCCTTTTACATTCCTTTCTTCTTTTCTCTCTCTTGCTCTGCTGCACCCTGTAACTTTTCTCTCACTTTTGGCTCTCTTATCTTTTAAGGGAGTGTTTTAAGAACAACTCCCACACAATTACTCTGATCTGTCTTGCAAAAGCACAGGAGCAAAACACATGTACACGTCCGTACTGTACAGGCGCACCGTCTGTAATTTGCCGCCCCATGCATGCAATCAGAGCATGAGCCCTCAAACGTAATAGTTTTCTTCTACATACTTGCATGCCTGCATACATAAAGACCCACAAGTACAGAGACGTTTTGCTCTCAAAGAAACTTTCTCTCACACCGATGCCATACCGTCCTCGTAAATAGCAGCATAATGTACGTGCACAAAATAGAGCAGGGATGAGGCAGTGGCATCAGCCTGAAAGCCTGTCAACATGTTTTCCAAAAGACCTTTTATTTGCTCTGCAGTCTATTTCCCTGCAGTGATTTATTGGATGTGAATGAGGTGACACATTTTAAAACTTAGGGCTGGAGTTTCACAGCGAGCTAAGGGGCAACTGGAGCTGTCAAAATGCGGTTCAGCAGTCTTCATGTTTTCATCATCCTCACTTTGATCTTGGGCTTGACTACAGCTTCACAGGGCGTGTTGTAGTTAAGCATGTGGATTTTATTTTATTTTTTTAATGAAATGTGATGTCCAGCTGTAAAATTGTTACCATTAAAAACCATACATGTAGATTTTCAGTCGCAGGGATTGACAGAAGGCTTAAAAAGAGATATTAGCTGTGAGCCACTTTGGACATAATGTAGATTATGTGAGGCTGATGTGACATAGACGTGCAGTTCTGACAACATATCCTGGTTTAGGGTCTGCTGGCAAAACGGTGCATCACTACGAGCCTCCTGTTTGGAGCAAAGCTTCCTTCTTGCTGCCAACCAGATGGTTCAGATTCCCAGTTAAAGCTTTGATCATGGACTGCAGTTAACGGATAACTTTCAATATACCTTGACCAATATGCAATGAAAAGACAAGAATGGTGCCTCTTTCAATCAGAGGGTAAAACCCACTTATTTAACTTTAAAGTGGTCCATCTGAAAACGGATCAAAGCTTGGAAGACTACATCACCTTCACCTCAAATATACAATACCAAAAGAGAGGTTATTCATTTCATTTTATGTAACTGAAATATTTTCAGGTTTTTTTATACTGTGGTTTTTATATGCACAATTATCAATGTCAAGTACCTCTCCATTACTTTAGTTAAATGATTTCCTGTGTTAGATGGAAGGCTCTGTAGCAAATGTGTGACTGATGTGCAGTGTTTTACTATGAACACAGTTACATTTTAGTTATTATGTATGTAATCAAATATAGTTGTTACAAAGAAAATCTGAACCTATCTCAGCCAGTAAAGATACACAATGTTGTTAGAAAATCTTATTATTTGCAGACCAGAGCGGCACAACATAATGAACCGTGAACTTCACCCTCCACTCTGTCCCCACTAAGACCCACCCACCCACCCACCCTCTCAGCTTAATATTCACACACTCTTTAAATAGACCTGTAAGAGTAAGACCGACTGTAAACATAGTAACTGACCCATAACAAATGATCATTAATTCTGGATATTTCTGTAAAGTTTGCACTACTTTTCTTTCCCATATCTGACACTTGGCCTGTCTGATGCCCCAAAATGCCTTTTTGGGGGGAAAACAAACAAACTTATTTTGTAGGAAAGTTACTAAACACAGGAGAGAGCTTCATTTAGGCAAGTTGACACTTTCGGAGTCTCTATTGACAGAAGTGCACAAAGAGTTTGTTTCCATCCCATTCATTGCATCTCTGTGTGAATATGTGCATTCAGACGTTCGGTGTCAGTTTGTGTTTACTTGTGTTTGCATTTTCTATCTGTTTTTTTTTTTTTTGCCTCTGTGTTTGTTTTCTTGCCTTTTCATGCTTTTCTGTTTGAATGTGTGTGTGTTTGTCTGTGGATCTTTCCCAGCACACATTTATAAAAAGGAAACAGAAAAGAGGAACATGGGGAACATTGTGGCACAGTGGAGTGACATTCCTCCTCAGCTTTGAGGAAAAGATGACTGCAAGATGTTGGTTCCAGAAACGTGTTCACATCAAAGTTGACTACATCACTTTTGACATTGTGAAATGTTGCTTGGCATTTTTCTTTCCTGAAGCCTTTATTTTTTGTGATTCATTGGGGAACTTTCAGGGAGACATAATATGCCCTTTTTATTAAGGTGTCTTTGGGTCAAAATACGATACAGTAGCACTGCTGCTGAGCTTCTCCTCTATGATAGTCTGGGCACTCTTAACACCAGTCAGTTTCTGTTTGGCTGCTTTGTCCTCAGGATGATCTGGTGTTTGTCTGAGGGTGGTGTTGTTCAGTTTGAAGTGTGCCAGGATGTTGTTTTTGGAGAAGATCCTTCTGAGTTTCTCAGACACTCCTATTACTTATAGAATGACTTCGTTTTTGTGCCTGTTTTTCTTTTCCTCTCTGTTTGATTATGTGGTGTTTTTTTTTCTTTTTCCAAAACAGTCTCGGTTTGTCTGAAAGTATTTTTTGGAACCTGTGGATACCCAAACTGGAATTTTGTCAAGTCGGCTGAGAAATCTGGTTGTACTCAAAGTCTGAGTGCCGAATCTTCAGTAGTGTCAGCTTTATATTTGTCTGTATTGGAAGCACAGGTAGTTATACCTGCATGGCATTTCTTGTCTGTCACACCTCCACAGGGTCATCAGGCTGGCTGCAGGGTCTTCAGCCCGGAGCTACCCCTCATAGATGCTTCTTTCCATTAATTCCTAAGCGACTTGGGGTGGTGGAGCAGTGACATGAACGTCTACCTGCTGTCTGGCACAGCCCAATGATCTCTCCTTTCCCTAAGTCTTCGTTTTTCTTTAGATACTCATCCAGAAGTTTCCTTGATCAGTCTCCTACCAGCTGTTTGAGCACCTTCCTCACCCTGGCACATGAGATCCTCAACAACCTCAGGAGTCTCTGGGTGGAAGTTCCCACGTACCTCCTGGATCCCACTTCCCAGACTAGTTAACTACCTTCCATCTTGCTTGGGACCAATGAGCTGCCAAGTCTGTGTATTTTGGCTTCTTCCTCTAGTAGAGTACAGCATCGAAATGACGAATGGTTGCCATGACTTCTTGAGGAAACTTGCTGGTCTGGGTTAGCATTCATGTTCCATTCACCTCCAGGAAAGAGGAAAGATCACTCCCTGGTGCAACTGTGTTGACCTCTGCTACCTTGCTGGACCAGCTGGAGCCGTTAATGTGATTTTTCCCAGGATGGACTTTCCTTCAGGATTTTGGCCATCATCTGTAGCACAAATACCAGACCAGTACAAAGTGCTCTGCTTGCATACATATTTAGTCTAAGACAAAATAGATAGCATTCTAGTTAGAGATACACAAGGCAATAATTTTGATAGTTGACACAGTTTCATTTGTAGCTGGATAAAATTGGATGCATTGGCCTAGTTGCCGCTTCCACTGTCTATCCAGATAAACCTGCATTGACACGGTTCCTTGTCAACAGTCCCATGATGTGCAGAGGTCTTGGACCCTGATCTGGTGTCAAACACAACGAACATCACATTGTCCAGAGGGAACAACTGATGACTGCCACATATACTCGATCCAGTGAAGGACACATGGTGTGTATTTTTCACCAGTATAAGCCCAGTATGGTCCTTCCCTGGGTCCCAAGACACATTTGGTCATATGTGGCTCCTTATTGCTGCTGTTGAGGGTGCTGAACTGCACATTTCACTGATGTAATGCTGTTTTTCTCTTTCAACAATATTTTCTCAGTGACAATAAGAGGCTATTCTGTTCTGTTCTATTCTATTCTATTCTATTCTATTCTATTCTATTCTATTCTATTCTGAAGGTATTCAGGCTTGAACCTGTTATCAGGTGTGATCAGTTATTTGTGTGTCATGATGACTGAAACTTTGCAAATATGTAATTGATACAGCTTTGGTATTATTTTTTCGTATTATTTTGGTAGTGTTTCTTCACAGTACTACAGAAGCCTTTGCTGTTCAACAACATTGGATTCTATTGAGTCTAATTTCTGTTTGAATTTGCCTACGTTTTTCATCTTTCTAGCTGCAGTCATATTTTTAAAAATTGAATCTCAACCTGCACCTGTTTGTCTCTTTTACATCAAGTACCCAACTGAATCTTTGGGGTTTTTTTTCTTTTGTTATCACTGTTGTTTTTTCCCCATCTGCTTCCAAACATTGAACCTCATTTGCTTTGCAGGGATTCTGGTTATATCCATGATCCAGGTTTGGTAACATGCTTTTGAACCGCAGCCGTGGAACATGTGAATTGAGGGTGAGGAACACAGAGTAGAAAAATGTGCTGCGAAGCATGAGAAACATTTTTGGTGTGTGCTGTCTGCTCTCACTTGAACTTTCTTTTCTTTCCTCTTTTTCTGCTTCTCACTCCCCCTTAGCTGTCTGCCTCTTACTCTGTACATCCCTGGCTCCCAACTAACTGGCTGGAAAATATGAATGAAAACATTCCCCAGTCTTGTTTGCCCAAACTCTGCTCCAGGCACAAACACACCACCCATCCTTCTCTCTTCCTTTCTGCTTTCCAGCCTCTCCCCGCTCCCTACATCTCTTTCCCTCTTATTATTACAAGCTTTGTCTCTTTTGTGTAACATTGTTTGCACATTTCTGAGGACGGGACTGAGAGAAAGGTGGGGTGGTGGTGGTGGTGGGGGGGATGTTTGCAGTTTCTTTTTTCTGCTGTTTGTGCTGGAGCTGTGGGAGTTTGGAGAGAGGAGAAGGAAGGCAAACAGGGAGACAAACTGGAGCGAGATGTGGGTCTTTCTCTGGGTGTGACTCTGCATTTGTGTTCGCTGGGTCATATTTTTGATTATGCATGTGTGTACACACACTTGTTTTGATGCTGTGTATGTGAATTTGATTATATGTGTACCCACTCTCCGGTGTTTGTGTGTAAATATAGCGTTGTGTGTTTTTGTGTTGCACACAGGAGCCTGCAGTGGTTTAGAGCCGTGGCGTTAATAAGTCTGAATCATATCCATGACAACGGACCATGCTGGCATCTGAACCGCACAGCAAAATGACAGCTCACTGTGAAACACACACTAACACAGGCTTCCTGTGTACAAAGATCCCTGAAAACAGCCCTTATACTCCCACAAGTTAATGGATTAACTACAAAGTCATCGTATTGTGCTCAAAAACTCAGCATTTAATGGTTAGGTTTTTTAATAGTATTTAATAGATTCTGGTCAGAACACTAAAAATGATCTCATGGAGATTTATTTTACTGCTCCAGACAGAAGACGCAGACCTCTAAGCCTAAAATATTCTTTGACCGAGACTCTGCTTATTTCTCAAAAGCCTATTTATTTCCCTCATTTTTTGCATTTTGAATTACTTGTCAAAGAGAAATATATCAAATAAGCTCCCATAAAGTATCTGCTCAGCACCTGACAGCAGACAGACCCTGCAGATGACTGACTGGTGATGGGTAAGGTCATGGCATGGCCAAAAACGGTGTTAATGAGGACTTGTTTTCAGACCTTCATTAGCTGTTTACAGACATGGTTTTTACCAGTCATTGCTCACCAAAATGCCAGTTGATGTACATTTTAAAACTTTATAAACCATCAATCAGCAGTCCACGGGGTTCACTGAGCAGCTGCCCTGCATGCTGGAAATTTAAATAATTGATCCCCTCAAAGCAGGAGAAGGCGATAAGGAGATGGTGAGACATTTTCAAGAAACTGTCTCCTTACAAGGTTAACAGGAACCGTGGAAGTCATGCTGGATGGTAAAGAAAACTTTCAGAAAGAGCTGTTTATAAAATTGCCAAAAAAGGAAGTTAAGTGCAGCCTTTTGACCCCCAGCAGTTATGAAAACCTAAAGTATGCCTGAAGGACAAAAGGGTGGAAAAGTGGACACTCAACACATCACAGTCCTCAATGGAAAAGGCGTTGCATGGTTGTCAATGTCCTGCAGCCAAAACATAATCCAAAATCCTGTCTTTTTACACACAAAATTGGAGGCAGTGCAACTAACACAAACTCAGTGACTCAAGTTGGTTGTAACAGCATGTACAAGCTTTTAAATTTACTCAAACTTCAATTTTGAATCTTAAAAATAAGCACTTGAACTTTATCACTTTACAGTCATATCAGCAATAAGGGCCATTGGTTTTAAGAATCCTTTTTATGCTTCATTTTTAAATAAAGCGTGCAGTTCTGACAGCCAGCCTTGGCGCTGATGGCAGGGATGATAGAGGTTTGTGATGCAAAGATATATTTTAAATAACTAAGAAGTGAAGAGGAGAGAAGAGCAGAGCAGAGCCATACAACAAGGTATGAAAAGTTAAATAATGCCACATTTTACATTCTGAAAGTCCTACTTAAAACTTTCATTTTCCACTCATTTGCTTTTGAAATCGTTCCATGTTTCTTGTTCAGACCTCATTATCGAAGATGTTTCATCGCCGTGTGGGCCAGACTTTTCTGTTTTTCTCATTTCATCAACAGCCAAATTTTCGAAGATGATCTCATTTCATGCATTCATTTATCAGTTCACACACACTCCTCTGTCTTCTTCTCCTGGCTGGTTTTTGTCAACCAAAGGATAATTAATTCTTTATTTAATAGGATTTTATGATCCGATATGATAACAGTTTTGTGGAGCATCTTAAAGTAAAAAAGAGAAGGTTTTAAACTGATGCAGTCAGATAGTAATGATCTAAAGACAAGTAATAACTTAAGAGTGAAGGCTGGTTGGCAGATTTGTGTTTGTGTGCAGGAGTGTGTTATACAGTCACTGATGGCTATGAAAGCAAAACAGGGGTGAATCATCTCTGAAAGGTCACAGTGTAAATGATGTTTTTTGTGTTTTGGCCACTGATTGAATTCACAGACTGGAATATGACACAAAGGTGACTCACTTCTCCCAAGGATAACCGCTTGACACTTTACAGTGCAAGATCTCACCTACAGGTCCTGTTTTTGCTTTTGGTGACACTTTGTTGTTTTCCTGCAACTTAATTTGAAATAAGTTGTTCATCTAGGACAATGGAAGGACGTGCCTTTGAAACTGGAGCTTGTAGATGCAGATGAAGCAGCAGCTCCATCTTTGAACTTGTCTGTTTACAAGAACAGATTAAAAAGTGAAGTCACAGTGAACTAACAGTTATGAAGTTATGCAAATCTTTTTTTCTTTAATAATTAGTTTTCCTTTGCTCTCATAGTCTTTACCTGAAGGTGAAACGCAAGAAGAAGATGGTAATTATGGATCTGATACAGCCTGCTCACAGCCACCAGCGAGTGAAATCACTGAAACTGGCTGCTTACGAAAGCAAAACAAGTAAATTAAATAAATAAATATTAATATTAACAATAATTATAAGAATTCTGGATACCTAAATAGGAAACAGACTGTATGATTATCCACATATCTGAGTTTTCCAATCTTTGTATGTGGAGTTTTCGCTTCACCAGCCAAGCAGATAAATGCATGCGGATATAATTATGGAAGTACTGCTTACAGGTTTATGTTGTGATATAAGTGGTCTTACAGAGGAAATGAAAAAGCATTGATTAGATATTTCAGTTTAGTTGTAGCTGCTTAAATTTTTCTCATATTTATATTTAATGTCTCTAAAATCTTTGGAGTGTCTCTCCTGCCCATGTTTCAGTACAAGTGGCGGTGACATCTTAATGATACCCATTGTTATGATATGTCCTTTTTCATTTCATATTTCAAATCTGTGGCATTATGCACAACACCTGTGCTGGAATCCAAACCCTGATTGGGGACATAGTTGAGAGGTTTCCAGACTTTGAGGTGGGCCTGGGGGGGTCTTTCAGACACTTTCAGGGGAAGCTTAGTGAAAGGAGGAAAGAAAATGTTACATGATATAACAAAAGACTGTTTGAGGTTTATTTGAAGAACTCAGATATGCCTCTGGAATTTGGCAAATCGGAGAAAAAATAAGGAGTAAGTGTAGGGTTTTTTTTCCTTAAAATTTATCTGAGTAGAGGCTTGCAGTCCCTGACTTTTAAAGCTCCTGATGTTGTTATATATGAGTGTCATGAAAATGGCTGTCTGTTTATTGTGCTTTGTGTTTGTGTATGTGTCTCTGTCTGTTGTTTTTCCAAATAATATGGCACAAAGATGAGTCACATCTCCAAAGAAACATCATAAGAATACCCAGATGAGTTTGTGTTTTTATGAGCCCCTACAGGAACAATTTAATGTCTCAGTGTTTGCATGTTTGTGTCTGGCAGCATGTAGGATACACAAATAATTCATAGCTGAGGGCACAAAATGATCATCTGCCAATTTCAAATCAAGGACAGTTGATTTGAACACTACGGTAAAACAGTTGGACTGTTTTAGCTAAAAGCCTTAATCATTTTTGCAATTCAGTCATTCATCTTGTCTCCAAGAGCTGAGCAGCTTCTGACTGTGATGATGTAGTGTATGTTATATCTGAACTGGCTTTAATCAATATTTTCATAGAAACAAAGCTATTAACTGTGTCTGATGATACGTGTTTTTCTGGGTCCTTGTCTCTGATGCGCACCATTTACATTCAACCAGCTTTTTGTTCCCCTGATGCCGATGGATGTGAAGACCAACCATCTACCTTCTGGGTTGAATCCCATTCAGAATTAAGATTTGTTGCAGTTCCTTGACTGGCCACTAGAGGCTGGCTGCAAAAGTGAGTCAATCTCCATTAACTCCCATGTTAAAATGTCCAACTTTAGAGCCGCCATAAACACATTTACAGCCTAGTTACAAAAACCATTTTGGTCTCAGTCATTTGATTTCACATCCATGACAACTCTGAGAGGGGTGAATTCTTTTGTACTACGTTGGGAGAATTCATTAAAATCCAGACGTGTATTTCTAAGTCAGCTGAGCCAGTGGCTAGCCACCATCACTTCCTCATCCGTAAACACCATGATCTCAAACTTACCGAAGCAATCAACAGTTTTCACTAAGTAACATCAGCTAAAGACAGGAGTAGTTTTTCGATATCACCATCGAATCAACCTGTGTAACAAGATATTTCGCTGTAAACATTTGCTGGCAGCTCTGCTGCTATTTTCCGGTGATCGGGTGAAGGAACTGGTAGCCACAGCTAACTTTGACTGACATATGGTGGGCGTGTTCCTGTTGGCTTCCTAGGCAAAAAAGGCTTCAAAACCACTCTTCAGAAACCAATGGGTCACATGACTGATGCTTGGTCAGTTGTATTTACCAGTCTATGGTACAGATGCAGAGAGGGGGCGGGGTTAGGTGGATAGTATCGGGCAGTGAAGGGTCCACACTTTCTGTTCTTTCATATTGACATTATGCTATTGTCCCATCTATATTACCTACTTCTAAAATAAATTGGTACATATCAGGATATCATTACATCACCCAGCCCAGCTGCTCTAATCGAGTACCAACACTTGAAGAGGTAAGTAGTGGGTTTTACTGCATGAGTGCTCTTAAAAAGCGTGAAGTTGGACATGCATTTTTTTGAGTTAACCCTGTTTTCGTAGACACTTGTACATCCTTCAGCACCATGCAAGGTTGCCCCTGGATGCTGGGGTGGGTAACCCCTTTCAGGTTGGCTGCTGCTGACCTGATTGTCCCTCTGCAGTGTGGATGCAGATGTGAGACTATGTTTCTGAGTAGGGGAGGGGGATATGTGGAGGTTGGCCAAGGACAAGGGGATGTTGGCACAATTCACTGTCTCTCTCGCTCTCTTCCACACCTAAACACACGCACACTTACACACACACACACACACACACACACACACACACATATACAGGGTCTGCTGTGAAAACTAGGAAAAGAAAGAGAGGGATTACAGAGAAGAAAAGGGAATAGCCGTTTTTCTCAGCCATACTGTGACAGTGAGGTATTTCAAAAATTAGAGATTATTTCAGCCGCTCACACAGACCCAGTGTGTACACACACACACACACACACACAGAAATGGTTGTTTGTGTATAACATGAATAGTATCTATAGGATTTAGAGGAACATCCTTAAGTTTTTTTTTTGTTTTTTGTTTTTTTTTTGACATTTGCATTCAGTTAATGATTTTATTTAGATTTTCTTCTTGCATAGAAAGCATTTGAAGTTAATTGATTGTTTCATAGAAATCAAATTAAGAAAACTGGAGGAAAATCTTCGTTCCACTGAACCTCTTCTTCTTTTCATTTGATATTCAAGCTGTCATTTCATCCTCGTAGTGTTCATCTTCTTTAAGTCTTTATTCATCAACGATTTCATTTTTTTTTTCCTCATGTTGTCATCGCTCTTTTAAAACGGAGGAATTGTCGCTCCATTGAAAGTGTCATCCTCAGTTGGATAAAGCAAGTCCAGCGGGTAATCATTACTGACCTGGAGTGCAGCAGCAGGTTTTTGTTGTTGTTTTTTCTGAAATTATGGCATGACACTACGATTGGCCACCGCAAAGCCGACATGCAGCACTTTATCATTGGAAATAAATGACCATGGCAGCGTTATTTAGCACCAGTGCCATTGCTCTCTGAAGCACCTTCTGTCTCATCATGTCAACAAAGTGGACTAATTACTTTCCACTTTCTTTTCTGTCATAAATCGTGGAGGAAAAACAGAACGTGCCAGTGCTAGAATTTTAACTCTAGCTGCCGCTACAGGTGTTTTGAAGAGGTGAAAGTCTTTGTCAGTGCTGCCAGAAGAAAGGACAGCGATTGCTAGAAAATTCAGCAGGCTTGAGAATGAGCAAAAGCTATTTTTTTTCTATGAGCTGGATGAAAAAATTGAAAATAAATGAAGCACAAAGGATGAGTGGTACATTGTGAACATTAAACCCCTTCTTCTTGTCTGTCACTCTGTCCTCAACTATGCTTCCCGTCTGGTTTAGAAGGACTCGATGTTCTGCGTGAGTGATCGAGTTGGTGTGTGTGTGTGGGTGTGTGTGTGTGTTTGGTAAACTAGGCGTGTCCTGTGTGGGCAGGGGGAGTCGGACTGAGATCCGCTGCTCTGTCAGTGCCCTCCTGCCCACACTGGAAAGGTCTTTATGTAAACACCATCCACTTGATACCTCTTCGAGAAAAGATTATTATTGATGTTTTTCGGAAACAGGAAAAGTGAGATTTTATAGGGTGGTGAGAAACATGTGAGTGAGGAGACAGATTAAAAGCCAGCACGACTCCTTTATATCCATCATCGTCCTGTTTAAATAACCCTGTATCGCTTTCACTGCTTTTGTTGCTTTGTTTGTGTTTTCCGTGGAAGTTTCAGAGCCAGTTTTGCATTTGCATCTTTTTATTCTCATTCATTTCTTTACATGGGATAAAATAATGCAGCTAAGTACAAATCAAGCATTTTAAAAGTTTATCTTGATCATCTTCATGAGAAAAGAGTATTTGGTGGAGCAGCTTAAATCTCTGCGTTATTCACTTAAGGTTTGAATTTTGCACCTTTAACCAGCAAGAACCATGGCTTCCAGATTTTAAAACCCCACTTTGAAGAATTTAAGCTTTTCATGGCAGTTTACACTGTCGTGTGTCTTTGCTGTTTCATTAAGTGCGACAGCTGGTGGCATCGCTCCATCATATTTTCAGCTCAGTCGGCAGAGCAATCATCTCTTTACCATAACAGTGTAAGTCTGAACGCTGGTGTCGGGCTCCTCAGACGCTCAATTGATGTCATTAATCTGAAGTCTGGCACATTTCAGTGACTTCTGAAATGAAATCTGGCTGCCTCGATGTAAACACAGATACAATCTGTGCAGTCCAAAGGACCAAAAATAAATTTTAGAAAAACTTTCTAACATCTGGCTTTTATTTGAAATCAACTTTCATTGCTGAATCAAATAACTCTTCAGTAGTCAGTGTCATTCATCAGATCTAGTTCGAGTTTTCTGGTGTGATACTGTGAGCTGTCTTGAAGCAGTCACTGGTTTTAATGGTAAATTTTGCAAACTTTGGTTATATAAAAGACTGCATAAAAAGAACCAGAAACACCCTGTGATGTCATCCAGAGGATTTCTGAAGAGCCTTATGAAGCCTCGTTTGCTTCATGCTGTGGGACATTGTGTCTTAAATGGGCTGGACGCCATCTTGAACACGCCCACCCCACGAAGTGAGTCAAGAAAACTTGATCACTGTATCAATCATGTTTCACAGTTTATTAACTGATTCAAACTAAAACAAAGAGCTATGCCTGCTGCCATACTGTATTTTTGGTCATGACTATATATAGCTATTTTATAAAGAAAGTGACAGGTGTAGATTTTGAAAGAAAAAATTTTGACAAAACTCATCCTTGTCACTGCTGAGACCATATGAGTTTCATTATGAGAAATTGAACTTGGATGTGAATTGATTTCATCAGGTCAACTAATGTAGGAGAATATGTTGATATATATATATATATATATATATATATATATATATATATATATATATATATATATATATATATATATATAT
>JAOWBL010000226.1:0-10204 GCA_028564865.1 Zenarchopterus dispar | reverse complement strand
GGTTAGAGGTTTAGGGTTAGGGGTAGAGGTTTAGGGGTAGAGGTTTAGGGTTAGGGGTAGAGGTTTAGGGTTAGGGGAATCATCACATTAATGAATCCTTTTTTAAAAAACTATTTTCATAAAGCTCACTCACGCTGGCGAAGTCCTCGTCCCGCGCTCGGACCCGGAAAGGTCGGTTGGTGCTTCGGTCTCGCAGGATCATGCTCTCGGGGACGGAGTTGCTGTAGATGAATCCTTCGTATCGCTCCTTCTCAAAGCGGGGAGGGTTCCTGCTCTTCTTCATCACCTCGAAGGTCACCTGCGTCAGTGCAAACTGATCTCTGTTGGTCACCTGTGACGCCTACCGATGGGCGGAGAAGACGTCAGAGTCCGAGGGTGTGGAAGGCGTTAGTCAGCTGATCCGCCGCTCGTAAAGCGGCTCGCGCTGCAAATATCGTCTCGTTTAGCTCCAAATCGTGTTTAAGACGTTGGTGTGAATTCTTGTAAGTCACTATTTTACCACATTTACAATAATATTTGTTGCCTTTGAAATTCACTAAATAGTTAAATACAAATGTTAAAAGTTATACCTACATGTTAAATATAAATCTAAATATGAAATGTTAAATATAAACGTAAATGTTTCACGTGAAACAAATGATTTAGGACCACAGGAACCCAGTCCAGACTCAAACCGGAACCCGGACCAGACTAAACCTGGACCCAGCCCAGACATCCCAGAACATTAGATTTAACATTTATTGTTTCATTAACGTTTAACATTTAGATTTTGATTCATTGTTTATATAGTTTTAGCATCTAGATTTAATGTTTAGGTATAACATTTAATATTTATATTTAACTATTTAGTATGTTTCTAAGATAACAAATATTGTAAATGTGGTTAAAAAAAAAAAAAAAGACGAGAGATTTACAAAAATTCACACCACTTTTTTAAACATGATTTAGAGCTAAATGTGATCAAATGTTGTTCTTATTCTTAGCGTGAGCTGCTTAACAAACGGCGCCCCATGAAGTGATTCTTCAGGGTTATCTCAGTATATTCTGGTTTTTGAAGTTTTTTGTTTTTTTACCATGACAGTGAGGGTTATTGGGCCGACAATATCAGCAGGTTTGCTCATCGTGATGTTCCCCGTTTCCTCGTCGATCTGGAATATGTTCCCTTCATTTCCTGTCGATAAAAGATAACAGCATAAACAATTAAAATAAATGTTAGACCAGCCTCTAAAATCATTTCACTTGGAATTTAAAAAACCCAGAAACATAACATTTAATAATTTTCTTCTAATTAATTTGTTTTTTTTGGACTGAATTTTGATTTACAGGATTATAGTAAACCTTTGTTAACAGTATAAGAACTATGAACACCAACCGACTCCACCCTCACAAGACGATTCCACAACTGAACGTATCCGAGTGTGTCATCTGGTTTATTTTATTTAAATTAAACGAACGTGTCTGATATGGCAGCGAGAACACTGGTTTATGAATTAAACACAGTTTCTCAAGAAGGTCCGTTTTATTTCAGAATCCCAGCTCACTCCTCATTTTTAATATTTGATCAGCTCTTTATTCGGTCTAAACGACATAATTCACTAAACGAAGATTTGCATCCTAAAAATGAATGACCTGTAACAGATTCTTGATTTAAGAAAATGAAATGTTTGATTTCGTACCTCGCAGAATTCTGTAGCTGATTTGCTCGCTCCGGTTTCTGTCTCCGTCTTTGGCGAACACTGGACCGGGCTCCAGAACCAGCGGGCCTTCCTGTTAAAGAGGACAGAAGCATGATCAGATACACCTTCATCATTTTTCTTTTTAAAGACAACAATCGGAGCTCTGAAGCGACTGTCAATCAAAATGTTGAGGATAAAGGCTCCTATTTCAGAAAACGTGGTGGAGTATTCAGACTTGTGACATCACCAAACCAGACGATGAATGTCCCCCTCCTCGTCTTTGACTCCAGCTTACGTCACGTCATTTACTGTAATTCTTAAATTTGTTTCGCAAAGCTGTAGCACCGTTTTCAAAAGAGACACAGAAAAGCGGGTGGAGCCAAGCCCATTAGAAAACTCCGCCCCAAAATCATGCTAGCAGGAAAAAAAAGTTTAAATGGGTGAAAAAGGTGGATTTGAACTGAATTACTGGGGGTTTCACCAAGACAAGTCACATGAATTTGATTATATCATTTATAGACATTAGAAGAATTCATTTCTTGCAGAATTTCTTCATTTATTAGATATCCATCAGTCCAAGATTTTATTTTTATTTAGCATTAAAGTTCAAGGACCAGAGCTTTCCTCCAGAGTCAGAGGCAACGTTTTTGGTCAGTTTGGAGTCGACCTCAAAAGGTCAGGAAAACTCTTGACCTTTTGACCTCTGCTGAGACTCTTTTAAAGTCCCCGTTTTTTACGTAGAAACCTCTGTGTAACACAGTGGGTATTTTATAACCGCTCAGACTTGGGTTCGCAGATTCAGTGCCTCCCTCCTGACCACCTGAGGTCAACATGTCCTTTAATGCTCGGCGGTCAGACACTGGCCTCCTTCTCCGTCAGGTTGACTCTGCCTCGGTACCCGGCCGTCACGCACAGCTTGGCCATCCCCAAGCTCATCTTCGTGCACGGCTGAAACCACGGGGGCCGGTTGTCCACGTCCTTCACGTGCACCGTGATGGTGGCCACGGAGGTGAAGAAGGGCTCGCCGGAGGCCGAGCCGTTGAAGGTGTCCTGGAAGAAGAGACGAGTCTTGAGACGAGCAGGAAGACAAGCAGAAAAGGCCTGGACGTTGCTCCAGCAGGCGAAGAACGTACCCGAACATGTAGGACCAGAGAGATGTTCTGAACCACGTCGTAGTCCAGGACGCTCTTCACAAGGATCTTTGGTGAGTTTATGTTCTCCAGTTTGAAGTATTTGTCCTGAGTTTAAAGACAGAAAGGAGACGAACGCCACGTTAAGACTGAAAAACTACAGCTTTACAGCCGCTCCTAGATAAATTACAACTGTCTATCTATATATATATATATATATATATATATATATATATATATATATATATATATATATGTACACATTTTAATTTCCAGATTCAGATTCAAAAACAGATGACTGAGACTTATTTTTGTCTCTCTCGGGCCTTTAGTACTTGTTGAACTGAGGATATCGATTCATTTGTCATTTTAGTCCTATTTATTGGTGATTTTAGCGACTGTGGTTCATTTGTTTTCTTCTTTCAGATCCACTTTCCCCAACTCCTTCTCTAAAAGAAGTACAGAGTTGTCTTACGGTTTTGGACCTGTCTTACTGTCTCATAGCTGTCTTACTGTCTCATACCCGTCTTACCATTTTAGACCGGTCTTACCGTTTTGGACTCTAGGCGGTAGTAGAGCGGCTCCGAGTCAACGTCGCTGGCTTGTATGAGTCCAACGCTGGTGTTGACGGGGATAAGCTGCAGGACAGACGTCCAACAGTCAAAGCAGAGACATGGACAGTATGGACATGGACTCTGTAAACATGGAGGACCAGCTCACCTCGTTCACGTCCAGCGTGTAGTGGTCCTGAGCAAAATTTGGTGGGTTGTCGTTCACGTTTTCAACCAAAACCTCCACGGACTCGTTGACCTTCGCCGGAGACAAGCGATGACATAAATAACTCGGTCCGAATCCAGAAAAAATAATGTTTTAAACGATGAAAGTGTTTCCAGTGGAGTTGAGGCTTTTTTGTGGTCAGATTACAGATACTCACAGATCTGGAGCCAGTTCTGGTACACAACACCCAAACCACCAGAGTTGGACTGGACAGAGTCTGAAAACACACAACGTGGGATATTTTCATATTTAATCTAAATCATGACGATAAAGCTGGTGATTTCTGACCGTCAGAGTGTCTGAGCAGAAAAAACACACATTTAGTTCGACTCTTATCTCCATGGTGACACCTGTTCGAACCAACCCAGAGAATGAGGCTGTAGCAGAAAGAGAGAAAACTGCAGTTCCTCGACTGACCACAGGGGACAGCGTCCAAATGTGAGTCAAGCACATGTCAGAGTGTCCAACTTTACAGCACAAATAAACATGTTTACAGCCTGGTGCTAAAAACATGTTTGGTCTCCACAGAAAGATGACAACTGTAAGGGAGGCGGGGCTGTCATCAATATACCCATTGTAAAGATAATATGTTGTGATGTTAATTGATAGTTGGAACTGGTTTCTGTTGTGGTGCCCCATTGCATTATGGGATACAATATGCTATCTAGACTGGTCAGTTACACGCTCAAAATTGTTCCCAGGAGTAGCACATCATCCAGTGTCTGCAGGCTGCTGGAGTTCCTCCACCCAGACGACTTCTAACCCAGCTAATGCTAGCGCCACGCTGCTTGTGGTTGTGGGTCTTTGTCGGGCTGACGTAGTCGTGCTGGGTGGAGACCTACTCTGGAGACACCAAAGACTAAAACAAGGTGGCTGGAAATTAGCTTCATGTGGTGATTGTTGACACCTATCAGGGAACTAAAACATCATTGAGCAGTAAACGGACATCAGGCCACATCTGTCCGGAGATTTTGCCTCCATGAATCATCGGTTCTTCAAGAGTGTTTCTCGCCTGATAAAAGCTGGAGCAGACTCTTGTGACCTTCAGCGACATGTAGAAGATGCAGAAGATGGACAGGTGGACTCTGATTAGTGGGCTTACCTCATAGTCCAGGCCTTTCTTCACCATCAGGACGTTCCCTTTAATGTAGAACAGATCTTCTGGATTCACTGCGACCTTGAGGGCCACTTCAGTGATGGAGATGATCTTCACCACCTGGACGTCTGCCGTGTTGTTTTCTGGGACGGTTACAGGACCAGGAGGCACCGTGCACACTGGGGAGATGATTCAGAGACAGATCAGTGATGTGAAGAACCTGACCCTTTAACCATTAAAAGTCATCAGTAAAGATGAATGTGATTGATTGATCAGCTGAGGAGCTCCTGAACCTTCTTCCATCGTTCAGCAGATACTGTGTTGGAGATAACACCAAGTCCAGAGATGATGATGTCTGTTGTCAGGAAGTGATGGACCTTCTACAGCCAATCACGCAAGACTTCAGTCCCCGTCCTCTCAACTCATACCTCCACCCATCTTCTGAAGCTCCCAGTGACTCTCCTGCATCTTCTGACAATATTTTCATCTAGTCTTCACCTGTCTCAGGTTTGAAGGACACCTTCTACAGTCTGCGTTTTTCCCATCTTCTTGGAGATGTTCACCAGGATGAACGTCTCAACTCACGGAGGTTTTGTTTAGGAATCCAAACTGGTTTAATCACTCGTTCTTGGTGTTTTTATCTGTGTGTTTTGGATCTTCTCTCAGGACCTACAACTGAGGTTGAGCTTCTCACACCAGGCAGGTTCTCCAGGGTGTCTTGATGTTCTTCAGACTTCGTTGTACCCAGTGAAGTGTTCAGAATAAAGATCTGGATGCAGCTAAGAAACCCAACCATAACCTCAGTTCTCCATCACTGGACTCAGCTAATATGACTTACCAAAAAGCTCCGGTTCCACCTCAGCAGCTGAGAAGATCAAAATTAAAGGTAAATATCTTCTGATGTTTTCCTTGGTCCTTCCTCGGACATCTAGATGATCCTTCTGGTCAGGCTGGGACATCATTTTGTCTCGGAGCCACTTCCTGTACGAGGTTGTCTCCAGTCCCGTGGTCCAGGTCCTTCTTCGGAACATCAACGTCCACATGAAGCTGCTTGGAGATGGTCTTAGGTCCTTCAACTTGAAGTGTTTGTAGGTTTCCTTCTGAGCTCCTCAGATGCTCTCCCCTTTCTTCAGAATTTTTCTGTCTCTGCTTCTCTGAACTTCATCGACGAGGCTCCACCTCCACCAGAAACGTCCAGATGTCCCACAGTAAACGAGATGAGTTCGTGTGTTTCCAGTCAAACTTCTTCTAGACTAAAAAACTGTCCAAAAGTCCCTTTGAAGAGCTCAGAGACAAACAAACCTGAACTTTAGAGATCAGGTGCTGTCACAGGTTCCTCACAGGCTCTCCACCACTCACAGAGGACCACTTCCACCTCCACCCACAGAGGACCACTTCCACCCACAGGTGACCACTTCCACTCACAGGGGACCACTTCCACCCACAGGTGACCACTTCCACCTCCACTCACAGGGGACCACTTCCACTCACAGGTGACCACTTCCACCTCCACTCACAGGGGACCACTACCACCTTGACCCCCACTCACAGGCGTCCACTTCCACTCACAGGTGACCACTTCCACCTCCACTCCCACTCGCAGGTGTACTCACGTCTTTGAGCCCAACAGTCTGAAGAAAAGCAGACGGCGAGGACGCATCCCAGGAGAACGTCCACAAGTTTGCTCTTGGATTTGACTTCCATGTCCTGGTCTCGGAGCAGCGACGAATGAAGTCCCGGGGAGGACGAGGAGCCCGTGGTACCAGCTGGTACTCGGACACATAATGGCCCGTCTGTGCTGCCCGGCGAGTGGGAGTAGACTACAGTCGCAGTGTTTGTGACTTCATCTTACGGGCACATAGTGCATGAAGATCCTGCCAGCAGCAGACCCGCCGCCTCCCACTGAAATACTTGCATCTCTTTTACTGGACGGCTCATTTTCTGCCGGTGGCCCAGATGCATTCTGGGACGGGTCCAGCGGAGAGGCATTTCTGACATGTTTGGACCTGGAAAAGTGAAAATCACAGAGGATGTGCATTTTAGACTAAAAACTCTTCATGTTTAAATGAAAAACAAATTACTTTTAAATAGAAAAGAAAAACGACAAATTTCAGCTCTCATATTCACGGATACAAAATCCAGAATTTTGTCATTTCTCATTTATTTTCCTCAAGGACGTTAAAATAGTTGATTTTTAATTTCATTTTAAAATAAGATTTAACTGAAGCTCTGAGCTTCTAGAAACCAAAAACACCGGAGAGAAATATTCCCAGATTTGTCCGTTAAAGCCTAAAACGATGAAATCCCCACACCTGCACAAACGTCACCTGGTGGAACTCCCCCCGTCTTTGTCTCAAAATGTTCAAACGTCAACAAGAGGGAAGCTTTTAAGAAAAGTTTTGACACAAAAGAGAAAAAAACAAACACAAAGAATAAAAAAGTCAAACGATTCGTCAACAAACACTGATTTATGGATAAAAGATCGAGTCATATTTGAGTAAATGCAAAATACAATAAACAGAAATAAATAAAATGGGATGTAGAAAAGGAATAAACAAAATATCAATCAGACATCAATACAAATGATCAATAAGTCTTTGTTGTCTGTTTTTATTAGAGAAAGATTTTTTATTTAATGGATGAATCCAGGAATTTAAATCTGAAATAATATCGTAGTTACTTATTTCAGTATGACCTGAATGAAAATGTTCAATAATCACCGATAAGTCGAAGATAAAACAACTTTATTTATGACGACCTAGTCAACAGTTATTTAATCAAATTTATTTGTTTTATTATTTTATTGTTCATCTGTGTAATGGTTAAAAAGTAGAAGAAAACAGCTGTCAATCACCAGATAAACTTCATGTATTTAGTTCTTTTTGTTCCCAGCACATTTGCATAAAATTAATGAATTCATGTTTTTAATGAATTTTCCTTCCAGGATTAACGAAGTATTTCTGGATTTAATTGAAAACTCGGGCTCCAGTTGAATCCACCGGTTGTCCAGATGGTTACGGGTCGGGCCGGTTTGGACCCGGTTTCCTCCCCCTCCCCTTCCATGTTTTTAACATGACGACGACGCGTCACGGCTTCACGTGTAGACAAGGCGGCTCTGTGCACGCGCCCGGCTGCGAGTCAAGCATGTGCGTGGGAACAACAAGCTCAGTGTGGTGATGTCAGCGCGTCTGTTATGTTTCCACGCAGAGCTGGTTCCCACGACAACACACGGACCTCAAACCTCTGTGGGTGCTGGTCCAGAGGTTCTGGTCCAGAGGTTCTGGTCCAGCTCCAGGGATTCTGTTGTTTCCATGTCCGACCAGCAGGAGGCGCCGGAAGTCCAGAAACCCGCATCCACACCTCCAGGAAGAAAGCTTCCCACTGAAACAAAACAAAAACAAAACCTGTTCTAGCTGAGCTACGTCGAACCACGTCGCCCGTGACATCACAGGTGACATCACCGTTATCAAGTTATAAACACTTTTAACTGTTCAGATTCAAGTATAAAAAACCACCAAGTATTCCTCTTTCTAATAAACCCGTCATGACATCTTTGCTTTTATTTTTGTTTTTAATGAGCGACATTGCTGTTGTTGGACGTGGGGGACGCTCTGGGATCAGCCCAGAAGATCACCGTCCTCTTGATCCTGGTTCAGCTCATCATGAGACACTGACGGAGGTCAAAGTTCAGCTGAAGAACTCATCTCATCTCATCACCGAGCTGCTGCCTCTGTTCCCGATCAAACAAGATCAGTCCGCGGAGTTTAAAGCCCACGGAGAAGTCAAAGCTGGAGCAGACTGGAATGAATTCAGAAACATTTTTTAAAAAGTTTGTTAAAAGGTGTTCGTGGACGACTATGACAGGTGGGAAAATAATACTTTTCCAGAAGGGAAATTTGATCGCTGCAGTTCAAATGAAAACATAGTCAGAGTTTGACACTTACCAAAATAAATTTAAAAAAAAAAAAAGAAAGAAACCAGAAACAAACAGAAGAGGATGAAACAAAACAAAACTTTAAGTTTCTCTGACTTAGATACGACGGGTTTTAGTTTCCAAAAGAAGCTGATGAATTTAAATTCAATTAAATAAATTCAAAGTACTAATAAGTACAAGTACTAGTGATGAACTCCATGAACCGAGGAAAGTCCAGAAGTCCAGGTTCTGATCCCTGTGGAACTGATACTCAACTGCTATTGGCTCATTTGTGTTTGGGGGCGGGGCTTAGTGACTCAGACCTGATGTTTCTGAGCGCATCAGCAGCTCCACCAGTTTAGGAACAAGAAACACTTTAGACTTTATTTACATTTTTTAAAACAGTTTTAATGTGCATTTAATGAATTTAACTTTAGCAAATCTTGAAGAAGAATTGCAGAGAAAAGTTAGAAAAGCATGAATAGACATGTTTCTCTTGTCATTTATGATATAACTGGGGTTAAAAACAACCCTGTAAAAGTGTACTTTTGTTTAGAGTTTGTGGAGAAAGTTTGTTCTGGAAAACTTGTGTTTTTGCTCTCCAACACTTCCAGGTGTCAGAGGTCGTCTGGAGGTCCGGAACCTCCTGCTGGTCCTCTGGGCGGCGTTCGTCACCTGGTTTCTGGAGGTGATTCATGACAGACAGGTTCTACCACGCCTCAGAGGTGTTCCACTAAGTTCAGATCTCGTCTGAGAAGAAAACCCGTCATGACCTGACGGTCCCACCCGGAGAAGATGGAGAGTGGACTTCACTTTACTCCACCTCCTAAACCCAAACCAAACGGATCTAAAGGTCTGATTAAACGGCCAAATTAACGTCCAGAAGACCGACGAGGACGTCAAATTAATGCAACAATGATTTAAACTCTGCTAAAATAATCACATTTATTTAATAAGAATCGTTTTGTAGAAACAAACTTTGTCTCTGGTTTGTTAAATGGATTAATTCAGATTTTGGAGCTACTGACGTAGACTCTTATTACACCTCACGCTGTGTAAATGGGCGGAGCAAATAGATCCAAGAAGATGACCACACCCACCATACATCAATCAAAGGTCGTCGTGGTAACCGGTGCCTTCAGCTGATTCCCGGCATACCGGTGAAGGACTGACAAACACTGACTGAGAAATATCCCGTTTTTAATTTCATTTTGGGGATAAAAGTCAAAACTAACGATGAGGAAGTGACGGAGACAGGAAGTGATGGCAGCTAGCCACTGGACAACCCCGCTGTCAATCAAAACCACACACCCATAATTATACATAAATGTATTGCTTTATGTAATTTACCTGATGATGTCATAAAAGTTCCCTCCGTGCACCTGTCATGAATGTGAAGTCTAACCACGAAGACCAAAAACTGGTCGCTGAACCACACGGCAAACAGCTTTATTTCTGCTGTGCAGTTGGACTTTTTGATGTGGAGGTCAATGATCGACTCACCCTAGTGGCGGGTAGAGGAACCGCAGACCCGGACCCGGACCCTAGTGGCTGGTAGAGGAACCGCAGGCCCGGACCCGGACCCTAGTGGTGGGTAGAGGAACCGCAGGCC
>JAOWBL010000225.1:0-18087 GCA_028564865.1 Zenarchopterus dispar | reverse complement strand
CCCGTGACGCCCACGCTGGAGCCCACCCGCCCGTGACGCCCACGCTGGAGCCCCCCAGCCCGTCAAGCCCACGCCGGAGCCCACCAGCCCCACAGCCCGTGACGCCCACGCCGGAGCCCACCAGCCCCACCAGCCCGTGACGCCCACGCTGGAGCCCACCAGCCCCACCAGCCCGTGACGCCCACGCTGGAGCCCACCAGCCCGTCAAGCCCACGCCGGAACCCACCAGCCCCACAGCCCGTGACGCCCACGCTGGAGCCCACCACCCCCATCCCTCAAACCTCCGCCGGGAACACCTAGAAACGGCACCTTTGGCTTTTTGGCGGTCAGCTCCTCTCCCTGCTCCGGGTCCATGTGCAGCCCCTCGTCTGGGCTGCTGTCCATCTCGGTGACGGACGGTGAGGGGGCGGGGCTCACGCTGCCGTGGTCCCAGCTCCAGTAGCCGCTGCTGCCGCTGTCGGAGAGCTCGCCGCCGCCGCTCTCCATGTCAACCGACGACGACGTGCCAGCTGGAGGGAAATGAAGCAGGTTCGCAGGTTAGCTGGAGCCAAGGACAAGATGACTTGCCACTGAGCTGCAAAAGTTCCTGCACAAAGTCACACAGTCATCCTCTGTTCCAGTCTGGGATGAAAATAGCGGCGGCGCGTTCGGGCCCGCCTCTGGCCGCCCTGCAGGGAACAGCAGGTGTCCCGCGCAGGTACCCGAGATGAAACATTTGGCTGCGTTCAAAGACAGCCCCACCATCGCTGTCTCGGCTTTTTACTTTCATAAAGGTTGTGACACCAAGCATCTAAAGAGAAAACGTAGCTCTAAAGGATGATGAGAGCTGAAACGCTTGAGACTGTGTTCAATAAATAAACAAAATACAGTGAGAGGATTTCAAATGCAGGAACACAGGAAGTGGTGTTCTGGTATGAGCTGGGTCTCACTGTGGCCGGTTTCAGTATTTTAGCTCATGTCGGATGGACAGTGAAATGGTTTACCGCCGTTATGGGCACAGATGAGGAAAGTGAATTTTTCTGTGCTTGTTTCTCCACGTTTGAGTGTCTGAAGTGGCTGCCAACACAAAAACTCCCACATAACCTCTTCATGTTGTTCTGGGCCCTGCTTTGCAGGGTACTGTGACATCATCGATCAAAGCGTTACTGTCCAGCCCACTCCTCATTAAAAACAAAAAACAAAAAAGTAAACAAAAAAACAAAAACAAAAAAAAACTCAACCTAACTTCACCAGCTGTGTCTCCAAGTGGGCAGCAGAAAATGATGACACCGACTTCAAACGAGCCACGCCCCTTCATGGGGGGCGGGGCTCAACCAAGTAGGTGGCTCCGCCCACTTCACCATTGCCGATCTTTTTATAGGTTTACATTAAAATGGTTGAAAAAGGAGCTTTTGTACTGAATCTCTGCAGTATTTGCACCAAAGCATGTTACAGACATTTCAATAATGCCTCAGAGAAGTATTTTTAAAATGACATGCGTTTCCTTTAAAAGAAACTTTCTCATTTCCTTTAAAAGAAACTTTCTCTTTTTCTATTCTATGAGAGCCAATCGAGCCGAGGTAAGAGTTAATAAAGATAAAAGTTTAAGTATGTGTGTCCGAGGCTCCTTCAGTCTGGGCAGAGCAAGGAGGAAAAAAGAAAAATAAACTTAGATTGATGAAAAAAATGTGGGTAATAGTGGACACAAATATTGTTGTGTAGGGAAATGTAATGTGGGTGCAGGCCAAGCTCTGTAAAGTGTGGAGGATTTTTTAACCATAATATTACAAAGTTATTTTTGCAAAAAAGGGGTAAAAGGTCAGATTGATATTCACAAGACTTTAGTGATAACTGCCAGAGGCTTTTACAGACAGGAATGTGTTTGAGTTTCATAAAAATGGAGAAGGTCCAATCGGCCCTTTGTCCCTAACTGTGATTTGGGAATAATTAACAGCGTCTTATCTGCAGATCTCAGCAGTCACGAGGCCACATATCAGGCCACTGGGTCTGAGATGTATTTAAGGGGGAGGGAGGGCCGTCTCAGTCTTTGAAGGTGACCACTAAGATTAAAAAAAAAGAAAGAAAAAGTCAGTACAAACCAATAAGGAGCCAGCACAATGGTGATGTATTTGTACTTTTTAATGAGTCTAATTAGTGTAGCTGTAGTGTTTTAAACCAAGTCTAAGACCTGAGTAAAGGACATTTACAGTAATGAAGGTCAGAGGAGATAAAAACGGGAAACTTTTCGTTAGTCAACATCTGAAAGAAAGAAGTGGTCGTCAGAAAATTTAAATTAGAATCAAATATCACTCGTTCAGGGGAACCAATCAGAATGCTCGCCAACTCATCACTGAATTTAATCCTGGATTTAATGATGCAAAGAGAAGCTATGAGCTGGGATCTCTGGGTTTCAGAAGCAATTCACGTGAGTGTCCACAGTAAGCTGGCCGAGAGGTCGCACCAATACAGAAAACAGGAAGGGCCCGAGATATGATCCCTGGAGGACGCCACAACTCAGCTGAAGTTGTACAAAGTGACGGGGAAAGTCCTGCTGAAGATGTGCGAGTAGATTAAAGAGTAAACTAAGACCTGAATTAATTCCTACTCTGAAATGGTGCAGGAGGAAGCTGCTTTAGGCATTATTTATAGATAAAATTATTTCAACTGAGCAGCCTAAAAGCTGTTTTCTGACTTAAACCTAAAATGTACTTAAGTATGTTTATGCATCAACAAGAAACCGGATCTGCCAAGGCTTGCTGAACCTGGTCTGTAAGAACTCTGCGAGATCGCTGCCTCCGTCTTACATGAGTTAAAGTGGAATTTTCTTTAAAAATCACGGTCTCCGGGAAATGTGCATTTATGAGGGGATTCAACCAATCAGAAGACACTTAAATAAATCCGGCTCTGCCTGTGGCAGAATCGGCCCGTTTTCTCCTTATAATTGTGGGTTTTTGCTGATCTGAAATAATTACAGCCTTGTGGAGTTAGTCTCTCTGGAGGTACCAAAGATTACATTAGGAGGCCTGGAAATCACCATAATGTGCCTACTTTCAAACACGTATCATTCATAAAGGATATGCAGGGCACAAAGAAGACATTCTGCAGAACCTTCGATAAAAATTACAATTTAGAAACGGATAAGATAAGGGATCACAGGGTTGCTCTTGTAATATGCTACACATCATGTCCTCCTCTTGCGTTTGGGAAAGTTGAATGTTTTCATCCACTGAGGGTCAAAGTTACTTGTTCTGTGACTTGTTTTTTTCTTTGCAATATGATGAAAGATTTATAAAATGTTAAAATCGTGTAGCCCGAGCTCTGGTTTTCCCTGGTCTGCTCTCTGATCCTCAACCACTCTCCGAGTTTCCCCTTCACAGGAACGTTTTCCACTTTCACTCCTGACAAATCAACTATATACATGTTTCTAAATAATACAATTTAACATGAGATTAAGTAAATCTGCTTTCTGCACTATTTCAACTGTCTTCGTAATTTCCCTCCCTTGCAAACTTCCTTTTTTAAAGAAGTCTGTATTTTTAGACGTCTGTAAAAAGAAAAGTGCAGCATTAGTTCAGGGAAACGTCGAGAAACCGCGTGCACGTGCTTGGTTTACAACATATTTATCCGTTTCAAAGGGTCTCAAAGCCAAGAAACATTCATCCGGTAGGTGAACCCCAAATTCAACACGTTCATACTTGTTAGGAAATATCGTTTTCCACAGATGGAAAAACAACAAAACCCAGAATTTTGCTGTTGGGAGCCACGACGGTCTGAATTTTGACTGAGGCATCCGCCTCGCGTTTCTCTGCGTTTCTGAGATAAATAAAGAATCTGAAACAACTTTAATCGCGAGGGAAGTTGTATTTGAGGTAACTGAGGTGAGTCCGACCTGGTCCAGGATCTGTTTGCGGCGGGCTTTGGACCACGGGATTGCAGGAAAGGCTGGTCAGAACCATGGCAGCCATGATCTCGTCCATTTCCACGGACTCCGGGCTCCGGAAGCTGCAGACAAACAAACCTCCTTACAACCTGTGTCATACACGCAGCGCGGCAGCAGCGCCACCTGCAGCGCGTCTCACCTGTACGCAGGCTCTCCGGCGCCGGACACGTTGGCCAGGTGAACCGCGGCTCCCATACTTTGCAGCGGAGCGCCCAGGACGCCCCGGCCCGACGTCCTGCTCTTGCGATGCCCACTTTCAGCCTGGACGCAGCTCCGTGGGTGCACCTTCAGAGGGAAGTGGCGACATCGTAAACACGCTTACTTCCTCCGTCTTCTGAGCGTACAGAGATCAATAATAGACGGACGCTCCGCTCAGGCCCTATGTGGGTTAAGCCGTTTAAATAAGACTCTGATACTCTGCAACTGAGCCTGGCTGTGGCCGTGAACAAAGCAGTTAAGATATTATTTCCTGTCCATCTGTGGTGTCCTGCCTGCAGACACAACAATCTGCCAGCGCCACAGTGTGAAAGGGAAGCGGCTGCCAGCCTCCGACCGGGCTGCACGTTGCATCGAACACAGCAGAAGAAAACACTGACAAGACTTCGTTATGGGCAGGAGCTCTGATGCGGCGCTACGCTCTCCTGCTCATATTCCTAAACAACGCCACACGAAAAAAGCTTCTAAGTACATCAGTGAGCAAGTAATAGGCTGAATAACTGAAAGATGGAAAACAAATACAGGCGTCTCAGTGAAACTGAAAACATGATGATAAAAAGAAATCCTTGCTGGGAATAAGTGTTTAATCCGATTAAACGGGATAGAAGTGTCACTCCTCGGTCTTCTCACCACAGTCTGCTGCAGGTCAGGGCCGCCGCCGCCGCCGCCGCCGCCACCGCCGCCGCCGCTGTTGTGCTTTTGTGTTGTCGTAGAGACGGCGTCCCGTCGTCCCAACGGGCAGGCTGCCGTCTCGCCTCGATCCGCCCCAGCTCTGCCCTCCGGTCCCATAGCTGCCATGGTGCTGCTGCACACGATGAGGGGACTCGGCGCACTGTCACACTCTGCTGCAGACAAGACATCAGCGTCACATCTGAACCCACGAAAACAGCTGATTTTTACTTTAGTCATCCAGAGATTTCAAGCTGCATCGCACCGTTCAGTATCACGTAAAAATCCCTCCTTTAACAGCCTTAAATGACTTCTTGTTCTAGTTCTACATCTTACCTCTAAAAAGGCAGAAAACAAAGACATTTAATGGCTTTTTTCAGATTGAGAAAAATGCTCTTAGCAAGAAATCAAAACAGCAAACATTTGTTTTTCTGAAGAAAGATCTGTGGATCTTGACAAGTTGCAGCCTTGCAGATAAGTGACTGCTCGGAAAACGCCGATCCTGAGAGTGCGGAGCGACAACACCACAGGGGTGTTGAAAATTACTGCGGGAGGAAAGCGTGCATGGAAAACACAGCCCCGACTGGATGGGAATCAAACACTGACGTCGTTTTTGCTTTCTTTTCTCTGAGAAAGCACGTGACCGACGTTCCACAGACATAATCTGATGTTTGGCCACATTGGCTGTGGCCCGTCGCCCACAGAGGTGAAACGGGGCCGACGCTGCATTCGTCACCCAAACAAACAATCTCGAGTAAACAGCTTCAAAATCAGCGGTTGTGAGGTGTCACTTCAAAATACGACTCCACTTATGTGGCGTTTTTAATCATTTTTGAGAACTGATTGGTCATGCTCAGGCACTACTTTGTGTTTTTCTTTTTAATTTTTGATGCTAAGATAAATCCATTTAACTGGATCACCTTTATTTGACCCGAGAACTCTCACTGACATTAAGATACTCTTTTTCAAGGGAGTTCTGGCCAAGAAAACAGAGTTACAGAATCAGTTAAAACACATGCAAAAGCCAATAATAATAATAATAATAGATGTAAAAGATGATTATGAAAAACAAGCGCATGCAGTGGCATCAGCCTCAACAACTCTGGATTTAAAAGAGCTAAATGAAATCAACTCAGTTAATTTACAGTTTTTCTGTGTCCTGACTGTTAAAAAAAAAAAAAAAAATTAAAAAATTCACAGCTCAGTTCAACCCATTTATTTTCAAAGTTTAAGTCCTAACACATTTTAGTTATAATTAACTACTTATATTACAGTATGAATATCCTGAGTTGCACTAAACTGAATCAGTAAAAACAAAGAAAACACTGAAGGAGTTATACAAAGAATGTAAATATAAACATAAGAAAAAATCCGCACACAAACGCCGCTTTGTGTGTTCAGTAGCACGCATTAGAGAGGACGCATTCAGAGTCATACAGTAAAACATGCTCACATCACAAAAAACAAATGGTGTACAAACACAAGACTTTCAGTGAGCTCATGTCCCTGTTTTCCATCTTAACACTGGCTTTCATATCAGATTTCCTCTTCTTAAAGGATTTTGTAACTTCCACGAATAAGCCCAAGGCCGTTTGGGAAGACAGATCTCCCGTTTTTTCCTCTGTCCCTAAACGCAGCACAAAGCCCGACTTTCCCCACCTTTGAACCAATCAGCGCCGAGGATTCGTAGTAAACAAGCGCCAGAGTGTGGGTGGAACGGCGTCGCTGATTGGCTGCCGTCCGACTCCCAGGTACACACCCCCCGATCTGACAACGTGTTCGGACACGAGTGTCGCCGGGAGGGCCTGAGTGGACGACGGTTAATCACCCGTTTCTCGTGAAAAAAAGTCCGAGAAAAACACACGAAATGATCAAATCGCAGATTATGTAAATATCACGCAGCGTGGATACAAGCGTTGGACTCCGTCTGTGAATCCCGAGTTGTTCATATTTAATAAAAGTGTGAATAAATAGGTCAACTACCCACTGATTTCGCTCAGATTTACGCGTGTTAGTTCACAGGTCGATATATCATTTATACGTGGGCGCGTATAGATCTTAAAAGCGGTCAAAATCCGTTCGTACACGTAAGCAGGCGTGAAATATTTGACGTCCACGACGGTCGAGCCTCTGATAAATCCACGCAAAGCACGACCGCCTTTGTTTTTGGTGGTTTACTGAGGATTTATTTTTTATTTTTTTGCAAAATATCCGTGGAAAAGTCACAGTTTTCCCTCCCCCCAGCAACCACCACCCGGCAACGCAGATTGAGATCAGGAGACCCCCCCCCCACCTCCTCCCCCCGTCCGCGCCGACACCAAAGCTGTATTTATTTTTGCATGACAAAACCCCCCTCCGTCGGCGTGAATTGGAGTGTTTTGTTTGTGTTTGTTTGTGTAGTTGTACTCACAGCCTCGGTGGAGACGTCCGTCCTGGCCGAACCGGGTCGGGGCTGCAGCCGCAGCGGGTCGGAGCTGGCTCGGCTGGCTGCTCGGCTGGCTATCCCGCGCCGCTCGCCGGCTCAACAGTCTGCCGGAGGGAGAGGGGGGTTGGTCGGATGCGCGTCTACGTGTGTCTGCTCGGCGGACCAATGCCGGGGGTGACAGCTGGGCAGAGCGCGGAGATGTCAGCCTGCAGCGCGCCGTGCACAAAAGGATGATGTAGGTGAGGGGTTACCAGAGCAGCGGCAGCAGCATCACTGTCTGTCTGGCTGGCTGTCTGTCTGTCTGACTGACTGTCTGACGTACACAAACATCTGTGAGCTGGTTCAGATGATGTCTCTCTATCACATCCAACATGGATTCTGTCAAAAAAAAAAAAAAAAGATCAGCATATGTGGATAAATGTGGATTCCTCTCTAAAGATGCAGTCGGCTACCATAAGACCAGAGGAAAGCTGATCACGTCAGAAACTCCTGCAGGAGCTCTGACCAGCCAAAACACACATCCCCCAAGGTCCACGGGCCCTGTGGGTGCTGGAGCAGGGGTTCTGAGGACTGGAGCTGATGGTATTTGGTGAAAATGGAGACAAAATCATACTCTATGTTGTGCTTAAAAAAAAAGAAAACATAAGAAAATGATGAGAAGCTCCATCCTCGGACCTGCTGGGGGAGGTGGGTGCCAAACATGGACTCATATATCCATCCGTCCATCACCTGTACCTGCTCACTCCTGTGTCGGGTCCTGAGGTTCTGCTGGAGTCCACATATACATATATTTCTGCACCATTTCTTGTGTAGTGTGTTTGTGAGTGAGACCTGGAAACGCTGGGATCGGCGATCCAGCCCTTTCAGGCAACATTAACCGTTTCTCCTTCTTCTTCTTCGTTGGTAGCTGAGAAGCAGGAAAGCCGCCTCCTCCGCTGCGTCTCAACCCCCAGCATCACATGATGACTTGACTGCGTTTCAAACACAACTTGCATGTGTGTTGCTGAGCCAGAGCTCGAGTGTGTGTGTGTGTGTGTGTGTGTGTGTGTGTGTGTGTGTGTGTGTGTGTGTGTGTGTGTGAGAGCTGGAGAGCCCGGATTAGTGTCGGCTGTCTGCACCCTCCACGCCAGACATCCAGTCAGCAGGGATTTTCAGGTCTGAGCACCAACCCGGTCTAGCTAACCCGGGCCTAGTCCCACTCCCACTCCTGCACCAGAAGGAATTCCTGCCACTCCGGCACCGCATCGGTTAACGGCACCAAACCGGCCAAAACCTCCACCGAGACGGATGATGGAGCGGGGGCGTGCACCTGAAACCGTCACCTTCGTTCAGGCACCAAATATCCACCCGTATTACTTCATCACGCTTCTGCTTGACTTTTATGGTGTTTTAAGTGTCTTCAGGTAAATTATTAACTCAGGATTTCACATTTAGGGTGAAAAGTGCATTCCTGTGGAGAAAATGGAGGAAGCACCAGAAGTCGCCCTGTTGGACTTCCTGGTGGGAGGGAGGGAGGATGGTAAGGATCTTCTTCCTCTATACACAAATCTTTAGTGTCACATAGAAAATAAAATGTTGAGGCTGCTGTTAAAGTTGTGACGTAAACGCTGGCGTGCAGAACGCCTTCGCCTCTGCTGCAGCTCCACTTCCTGTCGTTTTGCTTTGGCGTGTTTCCCAGAGACCGACGAGGAGAAACAAGGAGCTTCAGTCAAAGAAAGCAGAAGATCAAGTCCTTGAGTTGGACAGAGGAAGTGCAGCGTTGTCCCTCACCTTCAGCAGCTTCTTCAGCAGCTTCTGCAGCTCCAGAGGTTCTGGAGCTGCAGAAGTCTTCGAGTCGCTGACTTTGATGCTTCTGCAGAGAATATTTGTGGACGACACCTAGCTGCAAACACTGAAGCTTCCTCAGCAGCAGTGTGCTTAGTTCCTTCTTGTTGCATCTCCAGTCTGTTGTCCAGCTGAAGACCTGATCATCTGTGGACGTCACGTGCACCTCTTCTCCCGGGATAAAAACAGTAATTAACCCCGTTCCTGGTCTCCTTAAAGCCCTCAGTCTTCTCCCGAGGCTCGTGGTGAGGTGGAAGAACCTCTCCACCAGGCCTCCAGTTCTCCACCTGCGATGTTCCTCCTGACGATGAGTCGCCGGGGAGATCAAGGGGTGGGGTTGATGGAGCGGGGACACGACGCCGTCTCCAACTTTGGCCTCCAGTAAGCAGAAATAAAACTGATGAGCAGGTAAAGGTTTCTCTTGGACTTTCACGATGTTGTCTTCTCCAGGCTCAGACTGAGGTTGAGGAGGTTCTGCAGAATTCCTCAGGACTCTGTAGAGCTGACATCTTCTGGCTTGAAGCTGTCCAGAAGGAAGTTGAGGGAACCTCGGAGGTTCCTGGTGGGGAGGTGACGGTGACGGCGTGTCAGGATCCACGAGTGTCTGAAACACCCGAGACTCGAGATCATCACTGAGAACTTCACAGGAGTTCCTCCAGGAACCAAGTCGGTCCAGTTCTGCCGAATTTGATTTATTCTTTTTGAAAAAACAGCGATTACAACAACAACAATGCTCCAGCAGAAATCACTAAATCACTAAAGTTCTGCTCATTTTCATTCATTCATGGATTTTACAGAAATAAATGATTTTAAACCTTTGAAGATCAGAAGAGGTTTGTTGGACCACGGAGTTATTCTGAGTCATGAAAAACTTGTGACAGGGCATAAATTTAATAATAATACTAGTCCAAGCAAATAAAAACAAAACAGACAAAAAGAAGAGTTTAACTGAAATCTGTATAAATAAGGACATTTAACAAAAGTAATGAAAAATATGTTCAAATATGAAAATGTGCAAAAATAATGAGTTTTTGTGCAAAGGTGACGTCTGCTTGTTAACATATTCAATATAATATTGAACATATAAGAAAATAATTCAAAAATCTAAATGTCTTTTGGTCATATTTATTGTGTTTTTCTTCCCCATTATTGCAGATTTACTTCTTAATATTATTTTAAACATTATCTGATTGTTTTGTAATCTTCCCCTTTCTTTTTAAGGGTGATTTAATTTTATTAAAAGTTACAGAACAACCCAGCTGATCCTGTCAGATTCCCATCAAAGCGCTGATCTCTGCTTCCCCGTCCAGAACCGGGTCACCAGAACCAGCTTCACCTGGGCGGTTCTACTCGACTCGTCTGGGGATAAACAGGAAGGCATCGCAGGAATGACGACTCCACCCTGCTTTCGGGTGGAGTTACCTCTGAATTCGCTGTGCCACTCCCGTCTTATCACAATCGCTTTCTTTATCTAAAAATAATACCGCAGCAAAGACTTCACCTGCAGCAGGCGCCTCAGGTGAGCACAGGAAGAGCAAGAGATACAAGAGAAGAAGTAAAAACAGGCGTCAGTGGCAACAAAACGTTTTATTGTAGTTTATTTAGTTACATAACCAAAATAATTATATAGTTTAAACCTGGACTGAATACATTTAAAACAGGTGAGCAGTACAGGAAGGTTTGTGTATTTTGTATGGGTGAGATGTGTTATATTTTAAAAGAAGTTTGATTTAAACGACAGGACTACGTCCTCTAACGGGGGTTTTAGAGGAAGTCAGCGGTCACGACCCTGAAACCAGCGACTCAGCGTAAAACAAGAAAATAAAGACATATACAGTGTCTGAACACCAACATTGTCGCCATGACGGCGCCCACGGGTTGTGGAGGACTGTTCTGAGATCATCTTGGACTTTTTGAGGCAGAAGTGTTGGGTCAGAGGTCGACCCGGCAGAACCTGAGGGCATCGGGCCGGTTCCTGCAGTTACACCACTCACACGTCCCTGGAAGCACTTTCACCCTTCTGTCATGTAAAGCTTTAATTTTTTAAATTACATTTTAACAATTCTAAACGGTTATAGAGAAAAAAAAATCGTTATTTAATCTAAAAAGCTGTAAAATAAAATCCTTATTTCTGCTGCGGTGTTTGTGTTTGAGGCGAACTCGCCTGCCCCCAAGTGGCCTTTTAAAGAACTGCACCTTTAAGCCGTCTCTGTTGACGTTTGTTTGTTTGTTTGTTTTTAGTTTATTTCCGTCAGGAGGCTCTGTACAGAATACAAATATCAGTAAAAGCACACTGACTCCAGGTCAGAGTGACCTGCTGTCTTTAAACCGAGCAACATCCGGTTGGGTTGAAGATGGAGGAGGGCTGGGAGCATGGGGGGGTCTTATTGATCTTATTTATCTTATTTATGCATTTTTTAAAAATTATTTTCTGCAGTCTTTTATGTCTTTTTTAAAATATTATTTCTCCTTTATTTTAATGTCTTATTTACTACAAATACACACTGTGCTTTTATCTTGAGGGAGGTGCTATATAAGTCAAATTTATTTATTTACTTATAAAATTTGCAGCATTTAAATTATCGTTTTGCGGCTGTATCTTGGTAATCAACTTTTCTGATTATTTCGTATTGATCTGGCTGTCTGTAGCAGATGTACTTGAACTGGTTTTAAAGGTAGGGGAAGCGATTTCTGGATGACGTCGCGTCCGGCTGCCTCTGATCCGTTTGTTTATTTTAGATAATCGACTTATAAACTGTGCAGCTGACGCTGAGATATTTATTAAACGTAACCTCAGGTACGACCCCGCCGGGAGTCCATCCCCATCCTGAGGAGGGTGAAGCGTCCGGACAGTCACCGTTCACGTCTGTTAAAAACAAACACAAGCACGGCGGCGTTCCATTTACCACCGAAGTCGGAAGTCGGAACCAAACCGACGGCATTCCAGTTAAATCCGAAAACTGCACAAACGCTGGCAGCAGCCGTCTGATAAAAGCCGTGAACTTCTCCAAATGTAGGACGAGTTGTTAGTTCTGCTGATCCACAACACTTGTAGCTATAACGTGTGAATAAAACAAGACAAAACTATCACAAATAAACTTATCTGAGTGTTTACGTTGTTGACGCAGCCATGATGGCGTCTAAAGTCGAGGTTTTTCCAACTTCCGACCTCAGAGGGCGTTCCAGTTGGAACCTTTGACTCGGAACCGGGAACTCTGACTTCTGACCAAAGACTCGGTGAATTACAGGCAACAAACAAGTCACTCGACGATTCTCACGGGTGCTCGAGTCGAGACCTTAAACAGTCACAAGTCACAAGTCAGAGGACTCGCTGCGTTCAGGTCGATCGCGCTTTCACAGTTAAATCAGTCGACAACGTGTTTTTACAGGTGTGCTACCTGTGCAGGTACGAGACAACAGAGCAGGTCAGCGGCGAGAAAACATCAAAGACAAAGAATATGTATGAATGAGTAGAAAAGGTGGATGCTAGCTGGAGCTGGTGGAGGACGGGACCAACTTTCCTTCCTGTCCTCCGTCCGTCCGTGCGTTTGGGATAGAGTTAAAACCAGTCGTGGCGTGTATCGAGCTGTTGAGCATCACAACATGACCTCCGGGTTCCCGCCTCAGAGAAGGAGCTTCCTGTCGGAGTTCGTGTGGCGGCTGCGGGGTCGGCGGGTCAGTGGGTGGAGGCTTTGGGCCTCTCCAGCGTGTTGGGAGGCATGTTGCTGTGGCTTCGCCACGTGGAGCTGGACGAGGCCCCGGCGTCTGGGGAAAAACGGGAGGGAAGCGTAAACGGGCGTGCACGCGCCTGAAAGCGCTGACAGGTGCACAGGACCTACCTGAGGCTCCTCCCGACTTGGTCCCGGCGTTCCCGTTGTAGGCGGGGCCATCAGTCTGAAACAGTTATGACTAGTCAGCATTTAGGTTCAACGTTAAAGATACAGTTAAAAACAAAAGTGACCCGAAAAATAAACAAACCTGGACGCTTTAGATTATTGATCAGTAACTGTTAACCTTCTCAGGAAGTTTTTTTGTTTTGTTTTTTTTTAGGTTTTGTGATGCAACATTTAGAAATCAGTCAAATGAAGAGTTGTAAAAGTCCTCTCACTAAAATCGCGAGATAAAGATAAATAAGAAACCAGAGTTTGATCCTTCTGGGAACACGGATCTGAAAACACTTTTCACTAATGGAGCCAGCATGGTTTCTGTTTACGTGCACGCAGGGGAACCGAGCGCGGTCAGGACGTCTACGGGACGGACGTGGACGTGGACTTGGACCCCACCCCCGCTGGTCTTAGTTTTTCTCACCTTAAATCACCTTTTTGTCTCTTTTGTTGTATTTTCCTGATTACAGCATGTTTGCCTTTTTTTTTTTAATTTTGCCTTTTTATTTTCCAGATGTGGCGCTGTGACTGTTGTGGGTTTGGTTTTTGGTTAGTTCCTGTTTTATTTTGAAGGTCTGTGTTTATAGTCAGACTTCCCTTGCGCCTGTCTGCCCTGATTGTTTGCACCTGTGTCTCGTTGGATCTTGCCTTGTCTTTCCCTTCCCCCGCCGCTGGTCAGCACCATCTGTCTGTTTTGAGTTGGTTTTGCTGATATTTTTAGTTTTGTTGGGTCCGTGCTTGTGTTGCCTTTTTGTTTCATTAAAAGGATTTTTGATTTTGTTCACCTGCCATCCTCGCCTCCTGTGTTTGGGTCTCTTCGCCACACAACAGTAATTCTGATTTGTATTTATATTATTGTTGTGGGATTCAGTGACGTCAATCAAACTAGAAATACTCCCTTCATGCTCCTGTAAGTTATTTCTAATAGTCTTTGACTCCAACCTCACATGATTAGAGATTTTATCTGATGGCGTAATTAATTTCTCATTTTCTTTTTTCGTTGGCGTGTAATGAGGCCAGCGGCGCCACAACCGCCGCCATCACGCCACTGATTGCTGATTAATTAGTTCCTAATGGCCGGCGATAAACGCTGCGTTTTCGCGTGGACGGTTCAGGCGTGGGCGGAGCGTCACGGCGGCGGGAAGGCGGGAGGAGGAGCTCGTACCGTTGACTTGCTGACGTCATAGGCGTTGCTGCTGCCCCTGCGGAGGAGAAGGGAGAGGTTAGAAGGTCACATGGCGTGATGGTTCCTGGTGTCCGTGTGCTCAGCCAACACCAGGACAAAGGTCTGTTTACACGCCAGATTTGAATTTATGGTTCAAGTTCATCATCCATCAGCTGTCGTCGTCCCCGCGGCCGCCGCCATGTCTGGTTGACCTTTGTCACGGCCGTTCATGAATCTCCACCCTGGAGATCTTCCTCCCACTAGTGAATACTCAGGTTACATAAGCTACAACGCCTGAGGTGTCACTCGAGTTCCTCTGGACTGGAGTGTCAGGTTCAGATCTAGTAGATCACTGAGATCATCTATGACACAAAACAGTTCATGACCGAACCCGCTGGAGTTAAAGACGCTCTGGTTCTGCTGTCATCTACTACTGACACCATCTTCTGAGCCCAGAAGGTTCCCGGTTCGATTCCCTCCCTCCCAGGAGTCCTTCTGTGTGGGGTTTTCATGTTCTCCCCGTGCTTGCGTGGGTTTCCTCCCACAGTCCAAAAACATGTACACTAGGTTGATTGACAGCTCTGAACTGGCCGTGGGTGTGAGCGTGCACGGCTGTTTGTCTGTGCATGTGACCCTGTGATGGACTGGCCACCTGTCCAGGTGTACCCCTGCCCATCACCTGTAATGACTGGCTCCAGCAGACCCCCGTGACCCAGAACAGCAGGGGTCGGGGAACATCCCGAACCTGCAGGACCCGGTTCCCTACCGCTGACATATCCTGCTTCCACTCGGGTGGTGGTGTGGACGGAGTCTCTACAGACAAAACCAGTGATTTCAACTTGAGTTCACAGAAATCATATTCAGATGACTTTGTGGTCTTTTCTTCCATAAAACTGGATATTTATCGCGACTTCAGTTTATATAAAGTTAAAGGTTCCTCAGTTTGTCCAGACTCAAGTCTGATGTCGTGTTTTAATCTTGTCAGAGGCGTCAGGCAGCTCTTTATTTTGTTTTTATTGCCCTCGGTGGTAAACTGGATCGTCGTGAAATTCTGGCGTGGATTCTGTGGGCAGCGTTAACGCTCCCGATGACGGACCCACGGCTGTTTTCTCTGGACAAGATTCACTAGGTGAAGGTTTTCGTACCTGCCAGTCAGATTCAGGATCAGAGAGGTGCACCACACCTTTTCTCTGTGACACCCCCCCGCCCCCCCCCCTCTTTAAATATGCAGACGATCCACCTGAGTCAGGATTCTTATCTCCAGCTTTGATTGACAGATGGGCCCTGGAGTGAGTGGGCCGGCCTCGCGTGTCACCCTCGCCGGTATGTTTGGTATGACAACCAGCCACGAGCGTGTGCACGCACGGATGTGTGTCAACTCCGAAACTATGACAGCGCGTTAAAGCTGATGTCTGACTGCACTTCCTCCCGCCCGGGCGGCCAACGCCCGTCATCCAAAACCACCTTTCGAGTTTAACGAGTCCCTGCGCTTGAATGGCGTGAAAAAAAGGAAAAGAATGGGTCAAAGCCACTCCAAACAACAGAAACCATGTTTTCCTTCTGCTGGGTGGCACCGCCGCGCACGATTACTCATGCACGTTGAGAGCTGGTTAAGAGAGCCGTTAACGGCTACAAACGGGAACATTTCAGAATCTACCGGAGACAAAAAAAAAGCTGATGTCAGCTTTATTTATTTTAAATCTTACCTGTTACATTTGGTGCAAAGGGCGAGGAGGGTGATGCTGAGGATGAGGAAGGCAGCGGCGGAGATGATGCCCACCTCCGGGGATGAAGACCAGAGAAGATCACCGACTGTCCCGAGTGGAGCCATCGTCCTCGTGATCTGTGAAGCAGAGTCCATCAGTCCCACGTCCATTCAGCCCTGACGTCACCATACACCACCTCACACACTACAGGCCGACACTTCTGACGTCATCACACTTTCCAAAAAGACAAAGTTACAGTAATAAAATGAGGGGATCCCAGACTTACGATGAGTGGCTTTGCTGGAGCTCTGTCACCAGACGCTGTCAGTCATCCGAGTGGCGTCGCTCAGGTGGCGCGCGCGCGCGCTCAGGTGAGTCAGGGAGGGGCTCCTCGCGATCCCGGCTCTTATGAGGGAGGTGTTGACACAAGCCCACAGGCGACCCATTGTCTTGTTTATCACATCTAAGTTACTGCACCCGGGCGTCTCAGTACCTGACATACCTGCGGCTTCCAGAAAGGCGCATCAGGGCCAGAAAATGTTGGCGCGGCGACCGAAAAGGTTCCTGGAGAAATACAGAAGAAATCTTTTTTTTTTAAAAAATCTGAAACTCACGGGTGGTTTGAGAGGAACCTGCCAGGTGACTCACCATCTGTGTGACCAGGAGTCGAGAGCGTGTTTTCAGCACACGCAGCCACGCACCCTAAAACGAACGATGTCGCCCCCCAGCGGCAGTTTACACAACTGCACACATCACTGCCTGCAGCATTTTATTTTTTCCACATTTTAAACACAATCTAATTTTGATGTTGGCTTTTGAAACTCTTCAGTGTGTCTCTTTCACTGTCACACTTTAACATTTTTATTAATTATGATGCTGCTGCTGAGGGGGCTCTGTGACTTGGCCCCAGACTTGGTTCATATCTGCAGTTTTCTTCAGGCTACACTTGGGTTCGTCGGATCGGTTGAGCACGCCTTAACTGGTTCCGTTCTTAATTTTCTAATCTTACAACATCTGCCATATTCCATGTTAAAATGAGCTAATTCAACACCTGACAAAATCCATGAACTCTGGGAGGCTAAGCCCATACATCACTTCCCAGTGACCAAACTGAAATATAATTGCTGAAAAAAAAAAAAAAGAAGCCCAGATTAGACCCAAATGTGCCTGCCATCAAGGAAGATGGATACTGTAAATACCTTGGAGAGATATTTAGAAAAATGTCTGCTGGTGCAGTTTCTTCATGGCTCTGAGAGGCTTTGGCAGCGTAAATTACTCTCACAAGGAAGGCATTAAAGGCAAAAAAGGATCTTTGTTTAGCGCTGGATGCAGAGTGATGTAATCGGATTACTTTGCTCCTGTGGTACAGTTTCAGCTCTGAACTTCAAAGTGAGATGTTTGCCTTTGATCCTTTTAAAAAGTCAAACATCTAGTCATGAAAAGATGAAACCTCTGGAGTGGTGGATGATCAGCTCCTAAATGAGAAGCTGTGACATCCTACAAGCCTGAATCCAGATGATTTGTTTTGGTCTGTAGGTTGAAGCATAAACAAGCAAAGTGGGTGGTGATATCAGTGGGGTTAATGTTTCCACTCACTCATGAACAAAAGCTCACTTTGACTGCTTCAGTGGGGCCTGATGTTAACAGCGAGAATCATTCCCAACATCGTTTGATTTAAAAGAGAATGTGCATGATTTGATCAGCTGATTTCTCTGAAATCATCCTCAGATTCTCAAATCCTTCCTCGTTTGTCCTGAAGCCTGCAAGAAAACTCACGAGCAGGAAATCTGCCGTCCATGGAGGACTTCTGCAGCTTGGTGGGCCCGAACTGGCGGCTGTATTTACAGTTTTAATCCCCAGCCGTTACAACCAGATATTCACCACGCTGGGGCTGACAGTCCCCACGGCGACGATCGGAGCTGACAGTCCCCACGGCAACAATCGGAGCTGACAGTCCCCACAGCGACGATCGCTCACACGGGGTCTTTAAAAAAAAAAGGGTCCCCGGGGCCCGGCGGACTGTAAATAGACAGTTTTAGGACGAGGCGTCTCCCCCTGGTGATTGAAGAGGATCTGTAGCCTTTTTTTTTTTTTCCAGCTTTCAGTGATTTTGATATTTAAAATCTGAGAAAGGAGACAGTAATCTGTCACGATTTAGAGGGACTGAAAGAAGATCCACAAGTCAAGATCTGGTAGTAATCTATCTGGATGGATGGATGGATGGATGGATGGATGGATGGATGGATGGATGGATGGATGGATGGATGGATGGATGGATG
>JAOWBL010000224.1:0-18092 GCA_028564865.1 Zenarchopterus dispar | reverse complement strand
GTGTGTGTGTGTGTGTGTGTGTGTGTGTGTGTGTGTGTGTGTGTGTGTGTGTGTGTGTGTGTGTGTGTGTGTAAGGGTGGTGGGGGTGTCTTCATTTGTGTTTCTGTTCGTGTGCGTGTATGTGTTTGTGGTATCTCACTTCCCTGTTTGCACATTGACCGAAGACCCAAAATGGATGCGATCAACTCTGGCCTTGAAGTTCTCTCCTCTCCCGTACACCCTTAGTCCGCCTGACCTCTGCCTGGTAATCCACATGGCAAGTCAGGACAGTCTTTTCGCCAGTGTCCAGTACAGCCACAATAATAGTGGAGAGGAGACGAGTCCAGGTCCATGTCTACTCGCAACTCAGTCAAAGCCTGTGGGGCTGGAACATAAGGAGAAAACAGTGAAACACCACAAAATTTCTGTTTGTCCAGGACGCATTGTCTGTTCGTCCCACTACATCTCCATTAAGGTCTCGCCACCTCCCAGGTTTCCCAAACATGCTTTTTGCTCCCTACTTTCTGCTTCTTTCTCCCAAATAGATTGGAGCTTTCTGTTTTTTTTCCTACTGTCCATATGTCCTCAGACCTCATTTTCTTCTCCTTCTGAATTAGGTCATTCCATCTTTTATCAGCTTGCTCTTGTACCTTCTTACTCTACAATACTCAAACCTTCTGGAAAATCCAAATACTTTGGATCATTCATTCCCACAACCCAAACGCCTGCAAATTACTCAGACCATACATGCACACATCTCAAACATTCAGGTCCATAATTTTCCTCATTTTTTTTCCCCTTTTTTTCGTTTTTCTTGACATATCTTTTAAAATTGGACTATCAGGAGTACTGACTGGTTTAACAGCTCTGTTACTCATTTCAGTCAGAACATCTGCTGGCCTTTCTGCCTTTGTGATTCCTACACTGGCGCAAAAGTGCTAAAATGATGTGTCTATTCTTCCCCTATTTCACAATAAAATAGCTTCCTAGATACAATACACATTTCTCTAGACCGTATTTTATTTTTCTAGGGTCATTCAAGTCTACATATTCGTCCTATTATTCAGCCCAGCTCTTCCTGATAGTCCAACATGAAAGGAGCTCACTGTATCGTGATAATTGGTCTCTCTTAGGGAGCGACCCAAAAATTTAAGTGGTGTGCCGACACTGGAGCGGTGGACCCGGTCCCTCCTTTTCAGTCAGTTGCGGCAGGGCTGAAGTAAATTTGACCTCAGGATGATCAGTCACCGGGGCCCGTCTCCAGCAAAGTTACACTCATGGAATCCTGTTTGTGACGCCAAATTGTGCTGGTAATTCTAGCAGTTGTGCTGAGAGGTTCTTTACTAAAAACAATCAAGGTGAGCTCCGAGTTTTAGTATTTTATTTTAGTTGCAACAAGACCCTAACCCTAACCCTAACTGTACAACACGCAGGCTGGTCAGTTGAGTCTCCTGGACAAAGAAACACCAAAGTTTTTATCACATGGCATGGAAAGGGGAGTAGGAGGAGAAAGCTCAGCTGTGAGCTTTTAGCACCTGAAAGGAGAAAAGGGAGAGGGATATGTATATGAAGATAGCTCACAAGTAAGCTCCTTAACTTCTGAAAGGAAATGAAGGAAGCAGGACAGCCAAAACTGAGAAGAAGACAGCTTAGCAAGTGAGTTGATTTAGCACCTGAAAAGAAATGGAGAAAGCAGGATAGTCAGAATTCAGAAGAAGACTTAGAAAAAGTTCACTTTAACAATTTCCTATTACAAAACACATTCTTTTCCTCAACTGCTGCTTCTTTATTACTGCAAACATATTTTTATCACTGTACAGGTTGTTCACTATAGGTTGTATACACAATATATATAGTTAGGAATGAAAGTCTGCCTTTTCCAGATACACCTTTGCAAACATATTAACCCCTATTTACATTGGTGGATACCCCATGTTTAACACCTAAATCTAGCATGTCTCCTGTCCTTTTTACATTAACTATGTAGCATGTAAAGCAGGCACCACCAATAGCTTGCTTCCAAAGGAACACTTAATTGAGGGTCAGGACTAATGTAAACAGAAGGGTGCATGGGTGGGATTTGTTGATAACAATACAAGGATGCCCTCGAGCTTCTCATCCTCAACCATGGATGTCATCAATTGGCATATTACAAAACCATAATTTGCTACTGACAACTAAATTGATATATCATCACTTTGCAAGAAATGAAAGAAGTTCTTTGCAGTTAACGAACACAACAGGAGGATGGAGACTGCTGGTCATATTTGTGCAACACGATTTGGGCAAAAATCCCATTGTGATTCAGCATGGATATGCCACCCACTCCATCTCCTGCATCAGCCATCTCATCTGATGTTGGTGAAGCCAGCAAGGTCGACCAAACAGACAACTGGCCATCATCTTACGTAGTACGACTCAACACATCTTGAGTCATCTTCCCTCCCCTCAACTTGGTTTCAGGCACAGGGGAGGCAATAACATGCCTAACCCATTTACACAGACCAGCGTTAAAAGCGTTCTTCATCCAGGGAAAATAACAGGGTTTAATCTAAAAACACCAACTGACTGTACACACAGTTTCATGAACGTTTGTGGCTGTCAGAAATCATATTGTATTGACTTGTTTGGGGGGTTTTTTTAAGCATAGTTTTTTTTTTGTTTTTTGCTTACATGATCAGCTGAAAGTCTATGAAACAGAACATAATCCCGCAGCATTTCATAAGATTGTTAAAAGGGTCTCCCAAATTTAACACAGAAAAGACAACCAGCATCCCCCAACCCACCCACCCTCCACCACACACACACACACACACACACACACACACACACACACAGAGTAGGGTACTCTGTTGGAGTTGTGCACAACTGACATGGCATTAGACAGTTTACATTCATGACACTAAAGTAAGGTGAAGATTTCCAGTTTTGAGTTCTGTGGAACAAGAATTTACTAATTTTGTAGTCGTTTCCACAGTGCATCTCTTTTTTAAAATTTTCATGGTAGTACTGCTACACCAAACCACACACTGCTGCTATCTTTAAGATTTTTAATCTCAAAGAGTTCTTTCCTTGATAATGATAATGATAATGATAATGTATGCATAAGACCAAAAAGCTCAATAGTCCACAGCTGAAAGGTGTTCCTCCTATTCCTTGGCCTTTCTCTAGCTTGTCTACATCGAGGTGCTTCATTTTTTATTTTATTCATGTTATGTCCCACGTCTAGGTTTTAGAACACAACATGAACGAGGCCCTATGTCCCCCCACATCCCTCCCAACTTTCAAACAGTTAGTAGCCATAGATAGTTAAGTGTTTCTTTTTGTTAACATAGAGATTTTCCTTTTTTTTTTTTTTTAAGGTGCCATCTGTACTCTTCAGGGTGGACATTGACCAACATAACAAACAAAAGAGAACTACCTTAAATAATAACCTTACCTGATTTCAAAATAAACAAACCAAAAGACAATTACCTACCTCCCTTAACTAAAGAAACAGGAGAAAACAGGACTCAACAAAACTGGCGGTTCACCCCTACTCAGAAACCACCAGAGACTAACTGAGTGAAGGTGTGGCTGGTTGGAAGCCAGGGGAGAGTGGAATCTTTCAACTTTAAGTGCCATCCTGGGACTTAAATCTTCCTCAGGTGGATCTCAGGCAGCCAATCCTGCACACTCCTTCAATCCCAACTAAGCACCTGCACACTAAAATTAACCTAAGTCATTGGGTCCACAGAAGATGTCAGTTGTGACATTCCCACATCCAGTTTTATGTTATTTTTCTCTCTCTTTTGGAGAAAGTCTTGAGTGCCAGTTTCCTTCAAGTGCCAAGTTTCCGTGACACATCTGACACAAAAAATAATGGACTGGCAGTGTTGTGGCCAATCAGAAAATCCAGATTCCAAGTGCAGAGTGAAAAGTCCAAAAACAAAAATTTCAATCCACGAAAAAACAAAATAGCAACTAAAATAATTCAATCTTAATTGAAGCAAAGTAACAACTAACAAACTCTTTCTGAGGGAAAAGTAACAACATAAAGGGTAAACGGAAAATCACCATTTATTTGGGAAAACAGTAAATGCAAAGAAGCGACCAAAAAACAATGATAAAGCACAAAACCCACTAGCGCTGGAATCAACACGGAAACTTAAATGCGGAGCGAACAACAAGAGATCACTGGAAGCACAAGTATTCTAACAGAGACAACGATAATAACTCCACACAGAGGACCAGGGGAGGGTAGCTTAAGAAGCCAGCTAATTAGGACATAAGGAGTACCCAGTGCCTCCGGAGCCCAGTGCTCCTGGAGCCCGGTGCCCCCGGAGCCCAGTGTCCCTGAAGCTCGGTGCCCCCAGAGCCCAGTGCCCCCGGAGCCCAGTGCCCCCGGAGCCCAGTGCTCCCGGAGCTCCCTACAACTCCTGGCACTCCTGCAAGGAGAGGGACAGGTGGATTAGCAGGAACACAAGCATGTTTTCAGAACCACAGCAGGTAGCCCTTTTTTCTGGCCTTCTACCCCTTTCAATTAGCACAACTTCATAATCAGTTTCTTCCAGGTCTATGTGGCTGCTGAAAGTCACAGCACTGATTGAAGAGCAAGAGATTGATCAAGAAACGCCTGATCACCTGACTGTCATAGTTTTTCACCTGTTACAAAGGTTCTGATGACTCATTTTATCCAATTTCTAGGATGATATCGATCTCTTTTACATGCCAAAGTACTCTTAAGATAATGATTAGCCTTCATGTTTGAAGAAAAGACTGACTGAATGAAGTTAGAGGCACGCAGTTGGCCTGTCTCCTCCTGTCCCTGTCAACCACTGGACCACATGTCATATCGGTCAGATGTGGGCTGGTGTTTGATAGAGCAGAGTGGGCGGGGGCCAACCTATGCGGCTGAGTGTGTGAGTGTGAGTGTGTGAGTGTGTGAGAGTGAGTGTGAGTGTGTGAGTGTGAGAGTGTGAGTGTGAGTGTGAGAGTGTGAGTGTGAGTGTGAGAGTGTGAGTGTGAGTGTGAGAGTGTGAGTGTGAGTGTGAGAGTGTGAGTGTGAGTGTGTGAGTGTGAGAGTGTGTGAGTGTGTGAGTGGGAGTGTGAGTGTGAGAGTGTGGGGCAGAGAGAGCAGACCAAGTTCGTGATCAGCGCATGTGTTCGATGCGACTGAGGTACTTTGTCCAAATACAAGAACGGTTCAGGAACAACTGGTCTCCGGAGCCTTTAGGGATCAATACATTGGTGTCAGAAATGATTTCGGACAGAAGACGGCGTCTGTCGGACTGGTTCTACCGGGCTGGCTTGGCTTATTAGCCGGGGCTAGCTGCGGAGCGGGGGGACAAAGCGGGCGGTGAGAGAAGAACAGGAGGGGAGCAGAGACGAGGAGCACGACGGCCTTGTGGCTGGTCGGAGGACGTGGCCAGAAAGTTCAGGAGGGTGGCGCACGAGGCTCGGGACCGGGTCAGAGAGATGCTGGTTGTCTCGGCTGTGAAGACTCCCAGGTACGCCGGTAGGTCCGACTGGGAAGCTTTCCTGGCCCAATTCGAGCTGTTGGATTAGGCTGAGGGCTACATCCTGCTCTATCCTGGAGCAGGATGTACACAATCTCTTCAGTAAGCTGAACCCCGCAAGGCTACCGGGCCTTACGGTGTCTCCCCATCCACCCTGAGACACTGCGCAGATGAGCTAGCTCCTGTCTTCACGGACATCTTTAACACCTCCCTGAATCAGGTCATGTGCCAGCCTGCTTCAAATCCTCCATCGTCATCCCCATCCCCAAGAAGTCTGCCTACAGGAGGGAGGTGGATCGACTGGTGTCCAGTTGCACCTGCAACAACCTGCAGCTCAACACCCAGAAGACAGTGGAGATGATCATGGACTTCAGGAAAGTCTCAGCCTCACCATCCCCTCTTGCCCTCATGGATCTCCCCATCTCCATTGTGGACTCCTTCCACTTCCTGGGCACCACCATCACACAGGACCTCAAGTGGGAGCAGACCATCAGCTCCCTCACCAAGAAGGCCCAGCAGAGGATGTTCTTCCTGCAGCAGCTGAGAAAAATCAAACTGCCAACGAAGATGATGGTGCACAGCCATCATCGACTCCATCCTCACCTCCTCCATCACCGTATGGTACACTGGTGCCACCACCAGGGACAGATACTGACAGCAGCACATTGTGTGCACTGCCAAGAAGGTGATCGGCTGCAATCTCCGACCTTTACAGGACCTGTACACCTCCAGGATTTTAGGCCACGCAAGTCGGATTGCGGTGAACCCTTCTAGGAGACTACGGTCCATCTGGACCAGAACTTCCAGCCACAAGAACAGCTTCTTCCCTTCGGCCATCAGACTCATGAACACCAGCTAAATGACTCTGGCATAAATCAGCCACACTATGCACCTGGTATTGTTTGCACATGTATATATTGTAGATATATATTGTAGTATTTTTTTTCTCCTAAACTTATTCCAAGTATTTTTATTTTATTTTGATTTATTTTGCTTATTCACATATTTATTTTTGTTCGATTCTTACTTTGCATTATTCCATGTTTTAAATGCACTGTTACATCAGAGCAATTTCCTAGTCTGTAAACTTGTTTTAATGGCATTAGCAATAAAGTGATTCTGATTCTGGAAAAAAAAAAAAAAGATTCCTTACGCTGTGGGTGACCAGTCCAACATCAAAAGGCAATTTGCAGCAATGTCCGGTTTCCCAAATGTAATTCACATTGCTATAAGGGCTCTGAGTCAGAACGAATTTGTCAGTGTGAACCGTAAAAATGTGCATTCAATCAATGTACATGTTATTTGTGACCTTAATATGGTTCTGACAAATTTAGTGGCATGGTGGCCAGGGTCAACACATGAATCAACAAACTTTGTTGAAGCCTATAATGTTGAAGGTTTGTGATCTGAGTACTTTGCCACCAGCGTGCATCCGTTTAGAGTACCTCATGAGAACACAAGCGTTTTTATTGTGTGTTACAGCTAATCTACAGCTAAAAGGCCTTTTAATGCGTTACTGTCACAGCACAAATTCACACTTCGATGTAAGCCATATGAAATCCCCCTACCTTTGCTGTTAGGTTTGGCTAATAGCTTGAGAGTCAACAACTTTTGCAAGCCTCATTTAAATTTCAGATGAGTGATTCAGTGAAAGAGTGGGAGATGAGAGGTTTAACACTGAAATGTCAACAAAGCCAACTGTTCAATGGATGCTGCTAATGCTGCCATGACAAGACAGTTCCACTGTCTTTCTGTGACTTTGTGTTTAAATGTTACAAAACATAATTTCATATACTATTTTATTTCCACATATGCGACAATGTAACTTTAGCCCCCAGATGTATAGTGGTCACTGCAGTGGACAGCTACTAAAAAGTAATTTTCTCTTAAATGCATTGGTTTCTAATATTTACAATAGAACACAAGTTAATTCATTTTTACAGTAAGTTGAGAATGTTTTATGTTGAGTGTTCAGGCGCATATAGTCCACTGGATTAGACAGAGTTCTGTAAATTTAGGAAAAAATTATATTTTTGAAAAAAAAAAATCACGTCAGAAATAAATATTGACCAAGGCTTTCATAATTCATGCATCAGAAGGTTAAAGTGCTGACCTTAAGATAGATGTACATGTTCCATTTGATGCATCTATAGCATATGCTAGGGGATCATCTTGTTGAAGTTTTGTTCAGATACCAGGATCCAGCCAAACATCCAAGCTAAAAATGAAAATAGAAGGTAAACATAGAAACAATATAGAAAGAAAAGTAGATAGGTCACTGTCCCATTCTAAGAAATCACCCTTTCAAAATACGCTAAAGCAGACAGAGCTTAAAGTCAAAACTTCAACAAACACTGTTGCATTTTTGCCTTTGAAACAAGCCTCAGTTATATTATTAAAAGGACCCCCTTTGCTTGATGCCAATCATAACAGCATAGAATAGACTGACAGAAAGTGCAAGGTGAGCTTAGATGAAAAAACAAAAGCAGTTGAGGTAACTCAGGAGGGAAGGATATGAACTGACTTAGTTTGACTGGACTCAAGTTACTGAAGGGGCATGTAAGTGCTTAGGGGATCCCAAAGCATGTAAATGAGGCATCAATGTGGTGGATTTTTTTTTCAAAGTGGTATTAAGTAAATTATGAAGGTGACAATTGTCAGGAAAAAGAAAAGAGTGAACGTAAAATTATGATTTGATTTTTTTTTTTTTAAACTTGAGACTGAGATAAACAAAAAGCTTGTAGGCAACAGTCCGGTAGCTCGTGGCTTAGAAACTGAGTTCTGAGTGTGCTTCACCTTTTCCAAGTCAGCGATTATAAAATTCAAAGTTTCAAGATACCATCAAATACTGCATAAAGAAGCCAGTATTTGCAGAAGTAAGACAGACTACAGTCATGAATCAAAGTAATAAACTGGAGACATAAAAGGTACATTCCAGATATTTTTACAGTGGGTATATTATGAAACACAAGGCAGCTTTAAATGGAATCTAGTATCTAGAGCATTTGAGTAGGCACACAAATAGAAATAAATTTGAAATAGAAGTAGCAATGACTAAACCCATGCACTAATTCTTGTACACAGAGTTACATTAGTTTCATATACATGTTAGTGGCAAGTAACATGTTTACATATTTTTATATGACATCACTGAAATGCATTCATTCTGCTTTTAGTAAGTGTAGTGCGCACATTTAGACAACTTTTGTATATTCAACTTTGTCACTTTTTTTCTTGTTTTAACACCACTGGATAAATCCATGTGGCTGACTTCTTTGACAAGATAAACCTTTATTTGTCCCACAGCAAAGTTAAATCTTTATCATTCTTGTCATTTACTATGCTATCTCGGTTCATGGGAATATTCTTCAAATCGGTCTCACATAATAAAAAGAGAAGCTCTAAAGATAGTGTGGATGATTGAGCTCTGGACTACTGATGAAAGAGCTCTCCACCATCCATCTTCCTCCGCTTATCCGTGGTCAGGTCACAGGGGCAGTAGCCTAAGCAGGGAAGCCCAGACTTCCTTCTCCCCAGCCACTTCATCCAGCTCATCTGGGGGGATCCCGAGGCGTTCCCAGGCCAACCGAGAGACGTAGTCCATCCAGCGTGTCCTGGGTCTTCTCCAGGGTCTCCTCCCAGCTCCTCCCTGATACACCCTACAACTGCAGCCTCATCTGAATATTTCGGCAGATGACAGGACTCCGACAAGTCCTGTCATCTCTCAGATTCCAAAAGGAATGGTGAGAGTACAGTCCACTGTGGCGTTCCTGTGCTACTGTGCACCTGGTCAGACACACGACCAGTCTTGTTCAGAATTGCCATGGTAAATCATCAAAATGCCACCACAGTGCAAGCACCACCACATTCAATGCAGAAAAGGTATTTTTCATGACACTGCATCAAGGTGTGAATCATTACCTCCTCTTTTGTTGTGCCAGGAGAAGAAAATATGTTGCAGCAGCAAATCACTACCTGTTGTCAATTACGAGCTGTAACAGCCAAGCCACTAGATGTATTCTCACTGTTATTTCTGTGGTGCAAAATAAACCTTTTCAATATTTTCCTAAAAAGTTTCACATGTCTCATCTTTTTGAGAGGTCGAGTACATCCAAACATTAAGACAGATTCTTCTTTTTACCATGGGGTGGCGCTATGACCATGATCAAATATGAACAGATGGATCTCTTCGAGGGGAACCCTGATAACTGACAGAAAATCTGAGGTCTCTAGAACACTGCAAAACATAACACAAAGCATGTTTCCTGTTTGCAACAGGTGGTGCTACAACTTTTTCTGAATATTACACTACAGATGTGTTCAGAGCTGGAGCTGAATGGTGGATTAGAAGTTTGTACTGGTGCCTCACAGCAACGAGGCTCCTGGTTTCATTCCTGAGTCTGTTAGGAGTCTTTTTGTATGGAGTTTGCATGTTCTCCGCATGCTCGTGTGGGTTCACACTCCAGGTACTCCAGCTCCCTCCTAAACCTGCATGTTGCATCAGGCCAGGCATCTGGTGTAAAAATCAAATCGATGTGCGGACTATGATCGGCTGTGGTGCCCTCTCTGCTCAGATGGATTAAGCTAAAATGGTTGAGAGAGGTGTGTTCAGAGTTAGACTGCAAACATACCAAATTTCTCAGCATCTCGCGATGTGGTAGACGACAATGCTGAAGCAGCAAAATTCATGACTGAGATGAAAGAGGAGACAGGTAAGGTGTGACACTGAAGATGTGGGTCAGCGGAGGATGGGAGGTATGTTTGGCTGGGGGCAGGAGAGGAGGATGAGCTTCTGAACTTGTTTGAGATTATAGAAAGCAACAAGGAACACAAAATCCACAGGTCCAATCAAGGTATGTACAGTACCGTCTCTGAAACAGTCGTTGAAGCAGCAGAAAACCACACCAGGCACTACTCTTTTCAGCTAAGAACATGAAACAAAGCCTATAATTTGCACAGGCTCACCAAAATTGGATAACAGATTAGAAAAAGTCTGTGGTCTTATAAGTGTTGAACTTAAGGCATAACATTCAAATGCTAGGGTCTGAATTTGGCATAAACAACATGAAAGTATGGATGCATCTTCCTATCAACTGTTTATGCTGCTGCTGGTCGTACAACTGTGTATAGGCATTTTCTTTGCACAGGGTGGGCCTCTAAGTACTAACCATCTTTTTAAACACCAGAGCCTACCTGAGAATTGTTGCTGACCATGTGTGGATACACACGGGGTTAATCATGGGGTGTGGTGTCCTGCACAGTGTGGCACTGAGAAATTCCTTTTCCACCTGGCATCCCTCCCCACCACCATGAAGACTCTGACACACAGCACCCCTCCCCGACAATGAAGAGTTTCAATGGGTAGCAAGGCTACATGAATGTGTCATGCAGTGATGTAAAACAACAGTAACCAAGATTCAATTTTAACAAGTTCTTTTAATGAACTTTTTTGACAAGTTTCACTTTTAAACACAAATTAATAAACAGAATTTCTACTTTACAGGTCTCCTCTGTGGTCTCTTCCTGGTCTGGGTCTCTCTCCCTCCCTCTTCACCACTATGCCACACACACTTGCAGACTCAAGTATGGAGGCTATTCTTAACACCACAGGTGTGGGGTTGGGTGTGCTAGGACTCCACCGGTGGCAGGTGGCATGCCATCTTCCTCTTTGCTGTTTGCTGGCATTTTTCAGTGAAAATGGAGTTTTACAGGAATAACTTGGATTTATTGAGATTACTTACTTAATTGAACTGGAATTTAATAATAGTAGTTGGACTGATATTGAACTAGTTTACTTTTTGTGTAAAGTGATCCAAGATTGACTTTTGTGCTACACAAATAAACTTAACTGAATTTCTCTTCTTTTTGTCTGCAAGGTGGCTGGAGCTTCCCTTAAAGATAGGTCCACTCTCACCCCATCTGTGAGTAGAGTCGCAACTCTACGCATCAAGAGGAATCTGATGAGGTGATTTGAGCGTCTGGTTAGGGTGCTCGCTGGGCAAATTCCTGGGAAGGTGTTTTCGGCACATCCAACTGAGGGGAGGCTTTGGGGTAGAACTAGGAGACACTGGGGAGATCTTGTCTCTTCGCAGGTTTGGGAACACTTCAGTATTCCCTTGGAAGAGCTGCAGGGGCAGCCATGAAATCAGATGAGGGAGAGAAGCAATAGCAACCTTGCTCAAGCTGCTGCACCTGCGACTCAAGAAATATTAATGGAGGGATGGATTTCTCTGATGAAATGGAAGATCTGATAAAAATCAATATTATATGGCAGCAATAAAAAGTTTTTTAGAACTCCTATAATATGATCTAATAGTGTTGCAATATTATTAGATCACATTATTTGCCTTTTTTTAAATTTGACTTTTGTAAATACATTTTTTTACACATATTTAATGATCAAATAAGCTCATCTTAGACATAAGTAAACATACAACCTCTGCTTAAAAGGTAACAATATAAACTGAGCAGCTGATTCGTCTTGTTATTTTAATCCATTCACAAACCAAAGTAAACAAAAAACAAAAAAACAGTTCTGGTTTTACATGCTGAACAGGAGCAATAAAGAAAGCAAATTATTGTGTATTTCCTTAAAAAAAAAAAAAAAAGTTCTAAAAAAAACCTCACACCCTCAAGCACTAATGTATTCAATGTTACCATTTTTGTTTTTGTTGAAATAGTGACAAAGCTGTTGCTGCTTCTGATAGCGCTAAACATTTAATAGGTTATCCAGTGATGAATATAGGGAGTGTGAAAGAGAGAGAGAAAAAAAAATAAGAATGTGCATGAGTGACAAGGTGAATAAAATTCAAATATATTAACACAACTCTTACATCTATGCTCACTGTGGAATTCATTTAGATGAAACAAACAAACACTGATCCAGATTCACCAAAGACTTGCGAAGGGAAGGCAATGCTAATCATCAAAGGACATGAAGTATAAAAGCTTGTCTTAATTGTTCATGCTCATGTTATGTTTGTGTACTCATTCTTCTACATAATAGTCAAGGTTATGCATGCTCTGTTGTTGCTACAATTATTTTTCAAGGCACAGCACTGTCGTTGTCAGGTTCATCAGCCACAAAGTTTCTGTCTTGGAAACTGAAGACAGATTGGTGAAAATGATTTTTATGGGATAAAGACACATGGCTAAATGGATTAGTCTTCTAGTTAACATCTGAGTGATGTGCCTGCAATCTAAAATAAGTATTGCTGTTTGCTTTTTCACTGTGCTGAAATAAAGGTATAAAATATTTTTCTAATGAAATAAAAACTCCAAAATTCACTCCATAAGTAAACGATTGCCTATGCAATGCAGTCTTAGTGAATCTGGACCTGAGGGCACTGAGGAGGTAGTCTCTTCAGTGTTGCTGTAATGTCAGAGATACAATAAATATTTGTAACAGGAACAGAATTTGCTAAGAATGTGAAAGAATAAAATGGCAACAGACCAATCTTATAAGGTACATAAATCCAAAAGCATTCTGTACAAACAACTTTGAGAGCAGAAATTTTGGTTTACAGAGCAAACAGTATTTCCACAAACTGTTGGCAAAGACCCATTTTGTTCTGGGCTGGCTACATGAAGCTGTTTGATTTTGGTCAAATAAATAATTTGACTGCAACATAAGAAGGAGCACAATGACAATACAAAGCTGACAGCGCAGTTAAGTCTTTTGATTTTAAACTTTAATGCTTGCTTTGTTTTTTATGATTTGGCATCAATCATTAGCTTTATCTGTATATTTAGATTATTGGAGATCTATTTTTCAAAAACACATAGTAATATGAGGGCTTGTTAACATGTTTTTGACATGTTAGGCTGAGCAGTTTTCAGGGTTTTCTGGTATGAGGTGCAGCACAGAAAGGGTGTAAAAAGAAAAGAAGAAATAAGAAAATAAAACATCCATCCTAAAAACTTTACTCCTTTTACTCACTTGGGATCAACAGATAGTTTGATTGGTTAGCGTTAGAGAATGATGATGCAGCATTGACCACAAACAGGTTCTTCACATGAGTGCGAAGACATATTCCCCACCCACATCGCCAAGTATAATTTTTTATTTTCGGTTCTGTAGATGGTTATTAGTGATGTGTACATGCCAGAAGTGGTGGTCTTGCTTTTTAGATTGCAATTTCAAGGGAAGTTGGATGGAGCAAAATGTAGAAAAGTGCGTTTGCTAATGAGGTGATAAATAGAATCCAACCTGAAGGAACCCGGGAAGATGTGGAAAGAAAAAAGAAATTCCAGTTCTGGAATGGACAAATGTTTGCTTTATCCATTTTCTTGGTCAGTATCACATCCATACTGGTTGAAAAGCAATGATCAGAACAAACGGGGATAGATTTCAGGGTTAAACATAGATACAGCACAGATGTGCTGTAATCAGGATACCTCCACTCTTGGATGGACATTTGCAAAACTTTAATGAGAGTGGTTACGTTGCTGGCAGAGGAGACGCTGTCAAGAAGCTTAAATAAGTGGGCCTGAAGTTGACTGTCACAGCATTCTCAGCAAGTAGCCCAATTTCCACAAAGTTCCATAAAGGGAGGCAAGAACGTTTAGGAGCCCACCTTGCAGGTGTTTCTGGGTGGATTGGGGAGCTTGAGGTGGGTCAGAATTGAATAGTTGATCTGAGCTGGCTTGTGAATTTCGGCTGGTTTTTCTCTGGGGCATTGGCAGCAGTCAGATGTAGCTGGATCATTGTGGAGTCTCAAAAGGCTAAAGAAGAAGAAAAATAGGATGTAGAAAAGAAAGTTAAAACAGGTAGAAAAAGATTTGCAACAACAGCTCTATACTTGTTTTACTGCTGTAACACATTCACAAAAGGTATTCATGTTTACCAGTGTACCATATATTGAATGAAGCTTCTGACTGCTTACAGACAGACAGACAGACAGACAGACAGACAGACAGACAGACAGACAGACAGACAGACAGATAGACAGACAGATAGATTTTACTGTTATTTCACTGGGGAAAATCAAATTTTTAAATATTTGCTGAAAAAGTTTCACATGTCTGGTCTTTTCCAGAAGTAGGTTACATCCAAACATAAAGGCAGATTTATTTTTTCACCACACAGTGGAGTTATAAGCATGATCAATAATGTCATATGGATCTCTTTGAGGGGAACTCTGACAACCCAAAGAAAATCTGAGCTCTCTAGGACAATGCAAAATGGAATACAAAGCATATTTCCTCTTTGCAACAGGTGGCATTACAACTTTTCCTGAATATTACACTGCAGATGTGTTGAGAGTTGCAGCAGCTTAGACCACTGGTGCCTCACAGCAAGAAAGTTCCTGGTTCTACTCCCGGGCCTGGCAGGAGTTATTCTCTGTGCGGTTTACATGTTCTCCCCATGCTTGTGTGGCTTCTTGAGGGAACCCACACAAGCATGTCATTCATCTTCTGATAAATCCTCATGACATGTTGTAAAGTGCATGGTTGAGGAGCTATTATCACTGTCAGAGATACCTCCAAGAGGGATTCTGTGGGAGTTTCAAATCCAGGCTAATAAAATGACAAAAAAAAAAAAAACAGACACTGAAGTGGTGAACAAATTCCAGAAAAAAACACCTGTGAGAGATGGAGAAATCCCAAGTGACAGTGAAATCATAAAGAAGCTGGAAGCCAGCAACAGAGAATGGGTGAGGATGCAGTTTTTACTCACTGGCCACTTTATTAGGTCCACCTGTTCAATTGCTTGTTACAAAATAGCTAATTAGCCAGCCTTGTGGATGCAACTCAGTGCATTTAGGTGTAGGCATGGTTGAGATGACCTCCTGAAGTTCAAACCAAGCGTCAGAATAGGGAAGCAAGGGATTTAAGTAGTTTTGAATGTGACATGGTTTGCATGGCACATTCAAATATACTGGCTAGTGTGATCAATAGGCTGGTATGATTACTTCAGAAACTGCTAAGCTACTAGAATTTTCACACACAGCTTTTTGGGTTTGTAGAGAAGGGTCCCAAAAAGAGAATGACAATTGCCTGGACAACTCAGAGGAGAATCGGTAGACTGTTTTGAGATGGTAGAAAGGCAACAGTAATTCAACCACTCGTCACAGCCAAACTATTCAAAATACCATTTCTCAACATACAATAAATCAAACCTTAAGCACATGGACAACCGCAGCAGAAGACCACACCAGGAGCCACTTCTGTCTACCAAGAACAGGAAATTAAGCTTACAACTGGCACAGGCTCATCAAACTTTGACAATAGAAGACTGGAAAGATGTTGCCTGGTCTGATGAGGGTTGATGCTGCAGCATTTAAATGGTAGGGTCGGAATCTGGCAATACTAACATGAAAGCTTGGATCCATCCTGCCTTGTATCAACCATTCAGAGAGCTAGAGCTAGACTGTGGGACATTTTCTTGGCACACTTTGAGCTCCTTAGTACCAAGCATTGTTTAAACACCACAGCCTATTTCTGACCATGTCAGTCTCTTTATGACCAGGGTACTGTCATCTTCTGATGACTACTTCCAGAAGGGTAGCACATCATGTCACAAAGCTCAAATCATCTCAAACTGGTTTCTTGAACATGAAAATGAGTTCACTGTACTCTAATGGCCTCCAAAGTCACCAGATTTCAATCCAAAAGAGTACCTTTGGGATGTGGTGGAACAGGAGTCTCACATCATGGATGTGGAACCAACAAGTCATGATGTTATCATGTCAATATGGACCAAAATCTCAAAGGAACGTCTCCAAAGTCATTGGCTCCCCCTGCCTCTGTTGCTGCCTCCTGCCAACTAACTGGATGCTGTCCCATGCCTTCACCACCTGAGTCAATGCTTACATCATTTACATCTTTTCAAAAGGATGCGGCTGCCGTCATTCGCAGGCAGCTGCCTGTACTGTACCAGCTTGCCCCATTTGCTATAGACTTTTTTTCTTGAATTGCTTAGCTCAGTTTTGTGAATTGTTAGTTTGATCCCTTGAGGTGCACCTCCCAGTGTTGATTGCTTTGGTTCCATTAATTTTTTTTTCCATTGTTGTAAATGAAACACCTCCTCTTATTTTACATCTGGGGTTTTTTTTTTCTATTTTTAAATGTTACAACATGTAGTCATAGCCAAGCCCAGGTCATAGTACACATATATTATCACATAACTCAGTCAATTTCTTAAATCAACATCAAGTTCTGATCCAGGGGGTTAAATTTTAGTTAAGGTCAAATTTAAGGTCTGTCAACTAATATTATAGGTGATAACCTTTCAGTATTTAATCAACATAACATTTTGATTAAATGTTGTCATCAAAATGCAATCACTTTCAGTGTTTAAACTGGCCAATTTTTAAAATGACTGAATTATGGAATTTATGTCCATTATCAGTCATACACACTATTTGGTTAAAATGTAATACATCAACATAGATTCAGTATCTATGTATGAAAACATTTAAATCTTGTTTCAATTTCATTTTGCTCTTTGGGGCATCATCAGGAAAAGATTTTTTTTTTTAACAAGACTTCCTCAAAAACTGTGAACATCAAGTATCTATATTGATATTTAGGGTGTGCTTATACACACACCCTAAATATCAATATAATTGTCCTACACATCATTAAAAGTATTGTATAACCTGGAAAGAAATTTAGCCTTTAAATCCATCTGTTCAGCCAGTTTTTATTTTCATAGATGATATTGAAACAAGGTGTTTTTGTACAACAAATCAGCTTCAAAATTAAATATGTTAAAAACATGTTCCCCACAAAATAAAAATTAAAATTAAAAAACCTGAAGTTTTATGTAGTAGTAAAAATAAAATAAAATAAAACTTATCCATGAAGATATCCAAGGTATCCAAGATGAATACAATAACTGCAGCAAAGTCTTCAACCACTGGCTATCAACCAACAATGGTTTAGCTTGTTAAAGCATTATGTAACTACCGTATAAACTCGCTCATGAGTCGAGATTTTTTTCCCAGCAAATCAGTCCCAAAAACTGAATTCGACTTATGAGCGGGTCAGTCTAAGACATTAATTTTTTCTGGTGTTTAAAGTCGGCCGAAGTACATGAATACATCGACAATTTAACTTCTCTAGTGGTTAATAGCAACAAACAAACTTTGATAATCAATAAACTCAAAAAAACATTTTTGTTTTCTTAGCTTTGTGTTTTTAAAGCAATTATCCGACAATCTACGCGCTAATTATCCAACACTATAATTACATAAGGTATTCTTTTACAGTTAGTCCCAGCGAACTTGTGATAAATTGTACCTGAATATTGTGTCTCCATCACTGGCCGCTATCATCTACTCTCCCAATAACAACAATAACACAAAAATTGATGGCGTACTGAGACACAGTATTGATCAATTGACACAGTTATGACAGCAGGCGACCGGAACCGTGTTTATTCATCAACGCATTAGATATAAACCTGCTTCACATGCTGCTTCCTGTATAAACATACAAGTAGCAGACAACGGTACAGAATGACATCTCAGACGATAATTAGCCCGATAATTGAATAGTTTCACAACCACCATCGCAGAAAATGTAAGTTTCACTGAATCTGGTGTAGTTCCCTGAATTAACGCATGTTGATATCTGTTTATGTCCAATAAAATCACACACGACTTATGA
>JAOWBL010000223.1:0-18093 GCA_028564865.1 Zenarchopterus dispar | reverse complement strand
TGTGTGTGTGTGTGTGTGTGTGTGTGTGTGTGTGTGTGTGTGTGTGTGAGTGTGTGTGTGTGTGTGTGTGGTCAGAGCCATACAATCAGTTCATCAGTTTGTTACACATAGAAGCATAAGCAGTTATACTTAATTATTGTTACTGAAATCTCAGAAAAACAAACAAAAAAATGGAGCAGTGGAACAAAATACTAACATGTTTATTTTCAGGTCACATTTCCATTATTCTGCAAATCTCGTTCCTCTAAACACAGTCAATTTCAGTCCAGCTCTCACACCATTATGATTCTCGGAGGCCAAGCATGAAATGAGTTTCTTTTTTGACAGAACACATCTTGACTGACAGCTCAACAAACGAGAAATCATTTACTGTGAAGAGAGCACCCGCTCCCTTTTGGCAGAAATGCTGCCATATCTCTAAGGCTTTGTCTGCCTGTGTGTGTATGTACACGCACAAATGTTTGTGTACTGAAGTGCCTGAAATGGATTGAATGCAAAGTATTTACTAGCCTAAAAAAAAAAAAAAAAAAATGAAAGAAAAAAAAAAAGAAAAAAATAGGCCAAATATCCTTAAAAAACAGTGTGTATCAGTTTAAAGTCTGAAGATCTTTACTTTGTTGTTCTTTTTCTTAAATACATTCACATGTAAGGTCAGAATCTATCCGGTGCGTTGCTCCGCAGGAAAGACAAATTGAAATACAAATGTCCTTTTACTGCATTTTGTGACTGGGTGAAATCATTTAAGTACTTTATTGATTTCAAATTTTAATCAAATATCATACTTAACTTTCTGTTTGAGTTAGCTTTGTAGAAAAAGAAAACTAACGAAGCTGTTATAAACATAAGGGCTTATGAAGTAGAAACGACGATGTATTTTATATTAAATGGCAATAAGTTAATCTGAGATACTCATATGCAGTAGTGTGTTTTCACACTTGTTGTACCTGAACTTACCCGTAGAAAGGCCAAACCATAAAGTCAGTGGATATAATTTCAGTATTGATACAAGCTAAATTAACATAACATAAATTCAAATTAAACTCCTAATAATCTGTTTGGTCCACAGTGTTGAATGTTAATAGTGTGTTTTTGGGGCATATGATTGGGTAGGGATGGAAAGAAATGATTTCCTGTGGTAACCTATAGTCTTTATTATTGTTGTTGTTATAGAATTATCTTTTATAATAATAATAATAATAAAATTACTTTAAAAAAAAGAGAATAGACTGCAACAAAATAGGACAAAATAGAATTGTAAAATAACCTTTCAAACATTATTGTATTGGGCTAAAAAGGTTTCAGCTCAGTGCTTAAAAAAATTGACTCAAAGTTTATCATTTTGAAGTGTCAGATATATTTGTTTACCATGGCAATAAAACCGACTGAACGCAGCTGTAATGTGTAGCAAATTTCTGCAGTTAATCTTAAAACCTCTAAGAGATTTATGCACCTCTATTAAAAGGGCACAGATGATCACAACAAGGTGAACTGCTGCATTAATTCAGAGCAACAGTGCTTCAAATTGAGATTGGGGTAATGAGGTGAACGCAAACACAGCACATCACAACTGTGCCATTCCCCTGCAGGGTGCTCTTTTGTCTCACCTTACCATATGATTGCTGGCAGGGCCAATCTAGATACCTGTCCACTTCCACGGATGCACACATGCCGTATATACATACACATTCAATGAGTCTTTACATAAATGTTGACTTCCTGCAACGCTAGTTTAAAAAAAAAAAAAAAAAAGATTATTAAAATGGCCTTTCATTATTTACCGTTTGTTTCATGTGAGCAAGTGTTTTTAGTCATTGGTATATGCAAATTATCAGCCAGACATGTCAAATTAAAGCTCTTTATAGGTGGATTTAGATGCAATGCTGCCATCTAGTGTCTGAAAATGTTCACTGTAATCATTCCTGATGTTTTATAGTTGCAGATGCTTGAAATGGTATTTTTTTGGGGTACCATTTATTTTTAAACACTCTTTAAATTGTTTCTGAACAGAGAGTACAATCACAAACAGACTCAGATTCCTGTAAAGGATCCAAGATTTGCCCTTTTAACCATATTTTTCTCAAATAGAAATATGACTGCTACTTTTCAAGTTAAACATACCAAAGATGAGAACTTGAAGCACAGGAACACGTAAGCATGCAAGTGCATCTCAAAACAACTCAAAACAAAGGGACTCTTGTATGTTATTTATTACTTTTTTTTTTAGATTTACAAGTTATTTTACACTTTAAAAAAAAGGCTAACAGCTCTGGTGTTACAGTTATGAATATACAATGAATGACTATATGTTGCACAGTTCAGAAACATATTTAGACATGAAGACTATGAAATTAGTCTCATCTGGGTCCCTCTCAGGAATAACAAATACCTCATGTCCACCTGGCATCAAAATGTGATCCACTTCTGGATTCCTTGTGAAGAGACAAGGAAAAATGCTGGTGTAGATGTACACTTTGGGATTGGTATACTGGGATTAGCCAGGCTGTAACTGGAAAATGCAGCCGGCCCTATATCCAGCTTGCAAAGGTGTTAATCAAAGGTCATCATCTCCCCTCACAAAAACTCATTTTGAAATTAATAATGTCAATTTGGGTCATTTCCCGCTAAAACTTTTGAGGCACCATGTTTACTGACAGGTTGGGCAGACAGAACTATTATGAGAAAAGTATGGGCACATTAAAAAGAATACATGGTATCAAGGCTACTTACCACAATAAGCTGTCGCATGTTAATGCCAGGTGCAAATAGGGCCAAAAAGCTCTCAATTAAATTGTAATGATATTAAAAGCTTAGCGGCTCTGCTGTTTGCAATTTCAGCATCAATAACAAGGTATTTGTGATTTCCTTAGGGATCAATATGGAGGTGAATGACATGAGTAGAAAATGTGTGTGTCTGTGTGCATATATTAATATATATGCCGTATATATTATATACATACACATTTACAACATACACACCCAAACGATGGCAAACAACCCTGGCGTCACGCTTCAAAACAGAGTCAAACAGTATTCAATCAACTGAGACAAAGGCTGAAGATAAACAGGGAGGTAGGAAGACAAACAGGGGAAAGACAGAACAGAAGTAGTGAGGGATGTCAGGAACTCCCTCTAGCTTATGATTCTTTTTAAAAGTTCTTTTAATCGCATAGGATGCAGATAATCTCATCTGTAATCTCAGTTTAAGTGTAGGAGAAGCAAGTGGCTCCACCCTCTCCTGCCTCTCTGGGCTTTTAGCTACGTGCTGTTTTTTTTTTTTTTTTTCTTTTTTAAATGATGTTCAAGGCTCTTTCACTAAGTTCACAGTTTTTCTACTTGCTAATGACTACCGCAGCACTGGCTGCTCCGGCCCTGAGGGTTAGACTCGTGTAGATCCACTCCCGTCCTCGTCTGACCCCCTTGTCCAGCTCCGGCTTTAGGATCGTTCTTTGGAAGTTTCTTGGCTGCGAGGATACAGGTGTTTAAATAAAGCAGAATTTCAATAACACAACTGCACCCAAACAATTAATTTCTTGAAATTATGACAAAACATAATTCAGTTTTTTTTTAATGCAACATCTAATAAGAGGTTGCACCAAGAAACTGTCTTATTTCAGGGAATCAGTGGAAAGGTTCACTGCAATTCACAGACTAATTAACACAAAGAAATGTGTGCAGAATATTACATGTTATAGGCTCAGGGAAACAGCTTTGAAATGCAATACTGAGATTCAAATATTTTGAGCAGTCTCCATATTAAGGAATTAAAATTCTGTTTCTTTCTTACAATTTGAATGTGAAAACCCTCAATCTAAATTAATACTTTACACTGTAAATCAATATATGATGTGCAGCTATGCCTTGAAAATGTTTTGGAGCTATTCTCTAGGATATGTAGTGCATTTCATAGCTCTTTTATTGTTTACCAATTGTTTTCTTAAAGTGAAACTAAAATCCAAGGAACTAATATATTTATACTGTCTTAAAGTCAGCAAAGTTGGATTTGAGTGCTTGATACTAAACAGATATCAGGCACTCAGGAGGGAGGTCCGACTTTTCATACAACTTACCAATAGCCATGAAAATTTCATTGACATTCATGGCAGTCTTGGCTGATGTCTCCATGAAGAGCAGACTGTTGTCATCAGCATATGCTTGTGCCTCCTGAGAAAATTACATGCATTAAGAGGACAGTATAATATAAATGTATGTAATTGTAGGAATAATATATACATGATCAGGTTCGTGGTGATCGACCCGGATCATATCATGGTCTTGTCGTACCTGAAGATCTACAGCTCTCTTATTTGCGATGTCTGCCTTGTTGCCAGCCAGAGCGATCACTATGTTGGGACTGGCTTGTCTTTGAAGCTCCTTCACCCAGTTTTTTGCACGTGCAAAAGTGTCCTATTGAACCAACAAACTCGATTAATGCTGTTTGCATTCTTTGATATTAAAAATGTACTGACATTTTTGATATTAGGACCTTGTGGAAACACTTTTACATTACAGCTAGTTTTAATCTAGAGGTAATTATATTTTAATCAGAATGAAACATCAGAGCTCATCCTATTTCCTTAAGTTGCACTCAACACACACTTTCACTCATATGATCACTTTTGGCAATGATAGAGTCAGCTCATCTTTAAAACAAATTAAGTAGAATAAAAGTAAATAGCAGCAGCTACTGCCTGAGAACCAACTGGCTTCATCATAAGTCTCTTAACCAGCGGGTGATACCTACTGTGTTAGTGATGTCATAGACCACAATCGCTGCTTGAGCACCTCTGTAGTACATTGGGGCCAGGCTGTGGTAGCGTTCTTGACCCGCTGTGTCCCAAATCTCAAACTTGACAGTGGTGTCGTCCAGACAGACAGTCTGAGTGAGGAATGCAGCTGAAGAAGAAAAGACAACATGTATCAGGGAATTTCATAATAAACTTTTTCACATTGTGCAAGCTTATACACAAATTTAAGTTATTCTCAGCAACATGACTTTGTATAATCAAATCTGTGTCCATCAGACTGAAATAAGCTACAGTATAATCTCATTTCAACCATTGAGATTAAAAAAATTTGAATAAAAAGACTAATTAAAGGACCCTAAAATAAGAAATTATTTAACATCAAGCTCAAAGTCTTGATAATTTAATATGAACCGAAATAAACCAAGTAGTGGTCTTAACGAACTTGGTTTGGGATAACCTCCATTACTAAAGACTTTTTTAAATCATCTGTATTTCCTAAATGGTAATGAAGATATTAATGCTGAATTTTATAACTGTGAAGTGCAGTGTTTTCCTGATTTTCTAATTGGTTCTGCATCACCAGAATGTGTTCAATGCTCCAAACATTTAAATACAACTAAACTCTTTTGAATTATTTCAGATAAGGACCCTTATGTTTAAACCTATGAAGACTCCTGACACCAGATATTGAGAATAGAACGTAAACTGGTGCCAATTTTATTTAAACTCTTTAATCTCCTTATGTTTTGTCATCACATGAACACTATTTTTTGGTAGACCTATCATTTATGAAAACTCAGAAACATAAAAGTATCACCGTCAGGCACAAAGCTTTAAAGGAAAATCAATCCCTTTAAATGTTCAACTCATTTCTCTCTTACCTCCAATGGTGCTCTCCTGGAATTCATGAAACTGGCCTTTGACAAAGCGCAGCACTAAGCTGGACTTGCCCACTGCCGACTCTCCCAGCAGCACCAGTTTAAACTGACAGATTTTGTTTGCTGCTGCGGCACCATTAGGCCTGCTTGCTCCACCACCACGGCCAGCCATTGAGAGACAGAGGCTGTTATGGGTGAGATGGCGTGAGATCAAGGGAAACTACAGGTCAGATCTGTTTTGGGCCAAGTCTTGGAAACACAGGCACTGATGGGAAGCAACGTCAGTGATCGCACTCCTGTACCACAAGCAACAATGGATTGGCCCAGGTTCCCTGAAAAAGATCAAAACAAGGAAAGGAAAAGGAAATAAGAGGACCACATGCCACAGTTGTTCATGTTGCTTATTATTGCACACACATTTAAAGGATTAATTTGTCTAAACTAAGAACCACTACAATCACATGATCTTTATTAAGTCTTTACATATGAAAGACAACATAAAGTGAACAGATGAAGTAAAAATATGTAACGAAACTGCTGTACTAAACTTAATTATTTGAGGTAATTACAAAAGAGTTCTCATTATATCAGTGAACAATAACAATAAATATTTTTGAACTGCTTCATTTTGATCACGATCTTCTGAAAACATTGAGGGTTAAAAATCCTAAAAAATAAATAAGTAAAAGAGAATCTCAAAGAAAATATCACTCAAACTGTCACCGATGTCAACATCGGTATTAAAAAAAAAACAAAACAAAACACTGATTTGTTGATGATGGCGATATCCGCTCAAATTTTGAAGATTTTGAACACACATGACTGTAACAATTGAGAAAAGTGAGTTAACGTATTTTTGTCTCCCTTAAAAACATCCCCAGCTGTGAACTGACGTCAACGTAGAGACAACGATGTAAAGCCTGAAGATTTAGCTGTATCTAAAACAGCGTCGAAACAAACTCACTACTAAATCAACTCAGCCTACTTGTGTTAACTTTGACCGTCTCGGCGCAGAAAAACAACAAAAGCGGTCAGTTAGCTCTCAGGCTGAAACTCGTCCCAGAAAACGGTGACTTGAGTTAGCGATGCTACTGTCGGCTAACGCGGATTATAACGATCGTCAAACACATAACATCGTGTCTCTCTTACCAACAACGAAAAGACAGCATCTACTTCCTTAAGATTATGTTGAATTTATTTGTCGTAACGGCGTTTTCTGCTTTTCACCAGAAAAACACTTTCAGGTTCAGTAAATGGTACACTTCCGCTTTGTGCTACGAAAACACTTCCTGGATTTGTCCGTCACGTGACACTACAACAGAGCCAATTAAATGAGCGGAGCACAGGCCGGTTTGTGTTTCTGAGCAAACGTCCCTTAGTTGTTTTTTCCTTTTATTTAATTAGTCTCTTGTTCTTAAAAGAGAAAAGCGTGGCAAATACTATTTTAATAATGAGTGTCTGTACATTTTATTATTTTAAACATAAAGACAAGCAAATGTATTCGCATAACTTATGTCATGCACAAGCCAGTTCAAAGTGCTTTACATAAAAAAAAAAACATTTAAAATGCATTAAAAAATAAGAGTGGTTACACATGTTCTTAAGATGTTGTATAGGTACTATGGATAATGAGCTGTTCCATATCTTTGCTTTTCTTCCCATCATTCAGGTATAATAGGATGGTCAACACTTTTTACAGTTCACACTGCTCGTTTTCTCTGTCATTTTTAAAATACACCAGCGCTTGATTTTACTACTGTAATGCACAAAAAGAAAGAAGAAAACAAAACCTCAATGTTCTTTGCATAAAACAGGAATCTATTTACAATCACTTACAACATCAATAATTTTTTGGGCCTTGAAGACAGTAGATGTTGCCCTAAAATCATTTTCGTCTTGTTCCACAACTGAAGAATATTGTTACTCACTCAAGCAAAAAACAAACAAACAAACAAAAACAAAACAAAAAATAAACATATTGCGACACTGCTGATTCACCCGACTGTATTCTAAGTAAAGACACCGGAGTCATGATAGTGCAGCACAAATCTGTCTGTATTATTATTATTATTATTATTATTATTATTATTATTATTATTATTATTATTATTATTATTATTATTATTATTATTAATATGTGGTCTTGTTCACAGTATAGACTCGTTGCTCTAAAATCTCTGTATAGTTTTCTGCATTTATACTGTTGATAAAAGTGTCAGTGACCCTTGCCGGGGTCAATGAAACCACTACATATCATCACAGACTGTTATCAACTTGTTGTTGACAACAGTCTGGATTCTCCTTCTCATCTTTGGCCTGGATCACATAGCACCCACTCTTCCAACAAAACAAAATATGCAAACAAAAATTTGAACAATCGATTCCTTTGGCCCCAATCCCAGTCTGTGATAGCCAGTCTGAGACACCTCAGAGTCCAGATGTATTGACATCACCTCTGATCAAAGTCAACATAAGGATTCATTTTTGCATAATCTAATTTCAGGTGGCATTTATAAATAAAGCTCTGTATTGTAGTGATCCACAAATGTTTCCCAGTGTGATGTCTTGCCCATATAGCTGTAGTGGCTATTGATGAATGAAATCTCTTGGTACAGTGCTGTCAGAGGGACCAGAGGTCACAGGTTCACCGCTCAGGCTTACACCTCTGCTTTACTGAATCAATACAGCTGAATGAATTTTATGAGTTTTCCTTGGTGCACTTGAATTGACACATGGTGGTGCAATGGGACAATGAAAGAAAGAACTTTATTCAGTTCAGTTCAAAAAATACATTAATAATGCCAGAAGGAAAATTAATTCATAATGCAGTAATTACCTCAATTATATAATTACTATAATGTTTCATGCATTGCGCAGGCCAGCCTTGCAGCAACTTGGAGAGGATTTATGCCATATATTCAGGGGTATATTGTCCTCTAAAATTGAGCAAGTAAGTACCTTGAAAACAAAAGTGGAGGACTAATTCTCACATATTCTCCAGGTGATGCACATTTTTCCCCATTACAGTTAAACCGTACAGGTCCATACTCACCAGACAAGCCATTAAAGATGCCACTAGCACAGACATCCAGCAGGTCTCTGTTGGACTTGTTCACTACTTTTTCCCTTCACAAAGATGCCTCAAGTGTTAACCGATTTACAAACGGGCCCCACAGCCATGTACCGATTGTTTTGACCTATTGATTACAAGGCAAGCTTATTTATATAGCACAATTCAACAACAAAGTGATTCAAAGTTCTTTACAGAGACATTAAAATATCCTCACATCAGAAAAAATAAGAGCATGATTTAAAATTTTAAGAAAGAAAAAAAAACAATAGGTAAAGACAATGGTTAAAATATTATTACGTTTTGAAACTCAAGCTTAAAAGTAACAGTGCAGATTTGAAACTTTATTTAAATGCAGCTAAGAAAAGGTGTGACTTCAACGTGGATTTAAATAAACTGAGTGTTTCTGATGATCTGAGGCTTTCTGGGAATTTGTCCCAGACATGTGGAGGACAGACACTGAACACAGCTTCTCCATCTCTGGTTCTGATTCTGGGAACTGATAAAAAAAAAAAAAAAAAGGATACCAATGACCTCAGGGGTCTGAAAGGTTCATACTGGGTCAGGAGGCCACTGATGTAGTTTGGTCCTAAATCTTCAGAGCTTTATAGACCAGTATCAGAACTTTAAAGTTTATCTTCTCATGAACAGGCAGCCAGTAAAGACCTGATGTGGTCCACCTTTTTGGTGGAAGTGAGGACTCAAGGGACAAATTTCTGAATGAGTTGTTTAACTGACTTTTTAGGTAGACCTGTAAAGACGCTGTTACAATAGTCAAATTTACTAAAGCTGAATGAGCGGACTAGTTTTCCAGGTCCTGCTGAGACAAAAGATCTTTTATTCTTCAGATAGGTGATAGTAGTTGACTTTGTTATTGCCTTAATGTGTTTCTCCAAATTTAGGTCTGTGTCCACCACTACACCCAGATTTCTGGCCTTGTTGGTGGTTTTTAGGTGTATAGATTGAAGCTTTTTGGTGACTTGTAATTTTTCCTCTTTGGCAATAGAATTAATTATCATTGCTTTTTCTTTGAATTATATTTATTTATTCACTTTTTGTCCCAGTCATCCCAGTTTTTCTGATTTTGGGGTTGTATTGTTGAAACATGTAAATGTTCTGCATTGACTTGCACTCTTTATTTGTATCTTATTTTGGGACGATGATGTTCTTACCTCCTGGAAAGTGACCTTCACCATGATCACACCCACCTTCCCCCTAAAATCCCTCAGCTAGTTCAGCCAATTTTGCACTTCCTCTTTGTGTAAACCAAAGTTATTTCTTGAATAAGCGAGTTATTTTCTGCATCAGTCAATCAAATGGATGGATAGCAGGCTGTGAGAGACAGGCAGCTAGCCACCTCTCATTATAGTATCTTTTATTTTTGGTATGCAATGTATATATCTTATTTTTGAATGAATTAATGTCAGCTCCTAACCCCCATACTGTTTTGTACGATAAAAATCTCTAACGGTGAAGCAGGTGGTCAGCCCAAACAAAAGAGGCTGGTGAAATGAACCGAGAGAACTGACTTTATTAAGAAGTAAAGAAAAACAAATGATGCAAATAACACAATACCATTAAATCAGAGCCGGGGAAGGGTGGCAACAAACGCAGACAGGGCACACACATGAGCACAGACAAAAACAGGCGAAATCCTGAAAAAGCTGAAACAGGAAACTAACACGAGAACATTTGGGGAATTAAGGCTGAAAAGCAAGGAACATAGACCATCTGGTGAGGGATGACTGAAGCAAAATAATTATCCATGCCAAGGATATCTTTTTTTCTGTCACTCTTTATATTAGTCTGATACAAAATTATTTTGTGTTTGTTTCCTACTCATTTTCCTTCTCTTTACATAATATTTCTATTTCCATCTTTCTTTCTAAAATTAAATGAAAGTAAATAAACTTTTTTGTGTATGTTGCACAACTACACTGAAAATAAATGGGTTTTCTTTTGTGCAGTTTATTTGACACACAGTGGTGCAATAAGACAAATAAAGAAAGAACATGATGTTTTGGGCATTAACCCTGCCGGACCCAACAACCTTTTTTTTTTTTTTGATATTGGGTATCAGCAAAAAATGGTGGTCAAATTTGACCCTGTGGGTTCTCCAGGGTTAAAGCAGCACAATGCTACAAACTAGATGAATTTGAATAAAGTGTACTGAAAGTTTTCTTCACACTTTCGTGATCTACGATATGATGCACAAATGAACTCACAATTTGTGAAAAATCAACAAAATGACAACAGACAAAAGTTGCAACAAAATGAATTTTATTGAAATGCACAATGCACGATGGCAGATTATTAATTCATCAGAAGATTGTTTCCTTGGTGTCGGTTTATCAGTTGCACAGGTCAGACTTGCAGCATGTAGCAGAGGACAGACGTGGTTGATTCATGAGTGCACATTCACTTGCAGTCAAGCAACCTCTGACGTAATTGAGACCTGTGGAAACAAAAAGAGAGGATTAACTCTCACATAATTTCTGCAGTGCTAGTCAAGGCGAGGCAGCTCACACTCACCAGACCCGCCGTGGAAGGTGACCCTAGCACAGACACTGTCAGAGCCGTAGCAGGTCTCTGTAGGCCTTGAACATTGCTTTCTGCCTCCACAGTTACACCTCAAGGCTTCATCTTAAAAGATAAAAAAAAATTAACTATCACAAATTTGCCTCTAAAATATTAATCATATATATCTACACAGGAATACAAACTCACTCTGACTGACAAGCAGTAATACCAAAACAGCAAAAATCACGCGCTTCATGTTCTCCCAGTTCAACAGTTGTCTCCACTGATCTGTGGATGAGAAAGTGAGGCTTGTAAGATCACACGCTACATGATTTCAGCATATTGATATGGACACAATCCCCACACTGAAAAACTTCAAGTAGACTACATCTCACCTGTAATTCAGCCTTCTTAAATGTGAAACATGGAATGTATGCCAGTTAGATTACCACCTTCCTTTTATTTTGGTCTTATTGCACAAATGGAGAAATTCCAGTATATCAATAACTTCAAAACGGTCATCTGGGTTTTTCCCAGACAAACACTGACACCAGGAAAACAAGCAGCCACGCTGCTATTTCAGTGGATAAATGTACAAATACTATTGATTGTTTAACCAGTAAACCCAAGTGAAAATTGATCTGAGTGATGAACTTTGAACAGCATATTTATCACATGATGGCATATTTTAAAACAGAAACATGAATGAGTTTCTCTTCACTGACAACTTTGCTAAATCTGATTAACGGTAAATCTGATAACTCTGTAAATATCAGAATTCATCCGGCTGCTTCTGTCTCCTGCCACATTATCAAGAAACACAAGTGAATCAGAGCGCTTAGATGAACTAAAAACATTAATGGGATAAGATAAGACGAGAAGATGATAATACTTTTTTGTCCATTTACATCAAAAGATTCAGCAATTATAGTTAACAGAACCATTAAAAATTTCAATAATTGCAATAAAATTACAACCTATGTATACTGTGTGTGAGATATTGTCACTCATACTCAAACTTTAAGAGATATTGGTTTATATCCAAGGTCTGAAAGAGAACTGGCAAACTTAGAATTGTAAGAAATAACTTTACGATAGTATTGCATGTATTTTTTTTTTTTTTGTCTGCTTTATTTCAGTCTGGAGATATTGATAAGATAATAGTAATTCATTTTTTATGATATTGATCACAGATGTTCATCCTATTTGGGTTAGTTCTGTAAGGTTTAGTAGTATGTCTTTATAATGTACTAACCATTTTTATGTTGAACATTTATGCAGTGCTAAAATCTTATCTGTGTTTTTTTTTTTTTTTTTTTTTTTTTACAATTTAGAAACTCATTAATGCAGTAACTCAGTACCTCATTAATGTTGTCTTTGAAATTCACCGCAAATCAATAACGGACAAATATTGTTGCCATGAATTTCATTTTATTGTGACTTTGATTAAGAGCACCATACAACACAGTGGTTTAATTCATCCGAAGATTATTTTGTTGATATTTGTTTATCTGTTGCACAGGTCAGTCTTGCAGCATGTAACAGAGGAAAAACCTGGTCGATTATAGGTGATGCAATCTTGTGACGTTGCACAGCCCTTCACATACATAGCTCCTTAAAAAAAAAAATAAGACTTGGTTCTCACATAGATTCTAAGGTTTTGGTCAAGTCATTTTTTTTTCCTTTAAGGCATGGTTCAAATTAATCGTAAGGAGGTCTGTACTTATACAAATATATATATATATATGCATGCATCGATTAGCTGCATGTTCTTTTTACATACATCACTCAAAGATTTTTAGAATGGGCAGCAGGTATGGAGGTGTACGTACTCTGGCTGACAAGCAAAATCACCAAAATAGCAAGAATAACTGGCCTCATGTTTTCACAGTTTTTTGGTCTTCTTCTTCAATCACTAAGCGATTTAAAAAAACATGGATGAAAAACTGCCTTTTTTTAATTTGCAAATTTTGTTGACAATACAAACCACAAGTTAAAACTGCAAACATATCTCACCTGGAAAATTATCCTCCTGTAGTATGATGTCTTGACTGTGTGCTGGGCAAACTGGCAAATTCCTCTTTATTTGATCTTCACCAAACAACTGAAGAAATTCCTGTTTATCATTAACTTTGAAATGGTCATCTGGGTTTCTCTCACACCGAGACTTGACTTGGCCAGACCCTGATGCCAAGAAAACACACACCTGCACAGCTGATCTGCAAGAGGAATCGTGCGCTGTAGCATTCAGTTATGTGCTAATGCAATACCAAGAAATAAAGACATAAGTAATTATGTTAGAGAAGATGACTCACAGGAGGAAAAAAATAATAATATTAAATTATATATATTATATATATATATACATATATATATATATATATGCATTTTAATCTTGCAGCAGAGATTTTCATATGGTGCATTAATGTGGGGTGTGTGTCCTTCACCAGTCCTCCTTGTTCTTCGGTAAGAGAACACCAGGAGATGGACGTGATAGTAAAAGACAAATAGACAAAGACATAGGGGCAAACAGAATGGTGTGTGAGTGTGTGTGTGAGAGAGAAAAGGGAATGTGAGCAGTGCACACACATCCCAAACGTGCGCACATACATACACAAACATACAAGCACGTACATTCAACTATAAACATACCTTCAACCAATTACATATATCCACACTTGATCATCTAAATACATACACGGAGAAGGAACGGTATATATACCTGAAAATAAAGCACATTTTATATTAATAATATTGGTGACAAAAGGGACAGTACAGTAAAAACAACCCTAGTGCCAATAATAATATTAATCCTAAGATCATTATTAATATTATAAATAGTACAAGTACCACCAATGATAACAAGGGTAGTTATTGTCGTCATCACCCACCAACAACTCAACACCCCTCCCTGGCAGCCCCGGATCCCCATGAGCATGTGACTCCCCAGCCCACCCCTCATCCCGGCAGGAAGACCAGCCCAGAAGGTGGCCACAGCCCCCAGGCCCCAAACCCAAAAAGACCGCTTCATCACAGACGGGGGCTAGATCCCAAACTCAGGGGCCAGGGGGCCACAACCGCTAACCCCAACCCAGCCCCCCCAAACCCCTCGCGCCCAATCCACAGCACTGGGGCCATCAAGACCAGCTGACCCATGAACCACCAGCCCGCGCACCCCCGTAGCAGCTCACCCCCCCACCCACACACTAGCCGACAGCAGACCAGAAGGAGAGAGGAGGAGCAAAGGAGGAGGCAAGAGCGAAGAACGGGAGCAACGCAATCAGCACTGAGGAGGGCCCAAGATGTCCACCACCCACCGCCCACACCCAAACACAACGGCAGCAAACAAAACAAGTACCACATACATTAGCTCACAGTTTAAGAGGCTGAGGTACAAGATTTTCATTCTTTGCACTTCTCAACTCAGATGTCATTAATTACAGTCAACAACCTGTCAAACTGACAAGTTTGAATTCATAATAAATACCTAAAAGATTCTTCAAGCCAGAGATTAGATATGCTGTGTTTCTTAGTCTGAGAAGGAAGATAAGATGAGATGACTGACTGATGACAGATGTTTTACTTTCAGCTAAGCAGACAGGAATATGCTCTACTATATGTTGCTCATTTTGTCTGATTTACAAAAATACTGTTTCGACAAATGTGACAACACAGTAACGGACACAGTGTTACATTTCTGCACCTTTATTTTGTCAGCCAAAAAGAACTCATTCAAAAATAATCAAATTCCTGAATACTCTGAATAATGTGTGCATGATCTCACCTTTCCTTCTTCTTTTTTTTTTTTTTTGCAAACTAATACAATTCAAATATTTCATGGGACCCACTTCTTAGCTAAATACATGTGTCTATCTAAGTTTAATTTAGCAGCATATGTGTGTTTATGGTCGTTGCTTTGTAAATAGTTTTTCTTTTTATTTGTTCGGAAGCAGGCAATAAAAGTTATTCAAGTATACTCTATCCTCTGTGAAGAAAAAGAAAAAGGAAATGTTTTAAAATTTCTGGAAGAATGGTTTGAAAAGCATAAATAGGTTATGTTTTATGGACTTACAGCAGAAATAATAATTTACGCACTTTCTACCGCTTGGTGAAGTTTGAGCATATCCCAAAAAACTTTATGAATTCACAAATAAAAATACAGAGCTGAGTGAAACATTCAATAAATAAAAAGCAAAAAGAAAAGACAATACGCAGTCTATTTAGTGGAGTGGACATATTCCATCTTGTTCATGCAAAGTGAAGTGTGTAATTTTTGTTCCTTTTTATACTAAAATATCCAACAATTCTGAGTTATCTGCCATATAAATACAGTATCTGTGTACACAATCAGCAGGTTGTCATTCAGAATGCTTACACATTAATTTTCAAACCTTTTCCTTAGGAAAAAGAATAAACAACTTTACCATGCAAGGAGGTAACAAGTATTATCAACAGCAAAATTCTCTGAGAATGTTGGAAAAAAATTTACATTATATACCGCAGCCACTGTTGTAGAGCTTTTGTTGAAGACGCACATCAGTAAAGCCAAGATAATGCACAAATACATGCTTTTGCATAGAAAGTGACAATTGTTAGAGTCCAAGACTTAAGAGAGGGAAATACACTGTAGAGCACAAACTGACCATCCCCAACAGTCTGTTTTAACACTGTTAGAAATTGCATGTAAGTAAATCGAGTCTCCCTCTGCATGCTGCTTTATTTCAGTTCTGTCTCTGACCCTGAAACATGGACTCTTCAATCGGTGAGGTCCAGGCACCATGACTGCTCGGTGCTCTGGGTCTGGACGCCGATGCTGGACCTTCGAGATGACGCACTTTCGCTGTCCCTGCTTTCCATGGAGTCCCCATTTCCCAGCAGACACTCCAAACTGGTGTGCTCTAAGGCAGATGGGTCGCCCAGTGGGAGGCAGGACTCCAGAACATCCAGCTGAGCTGAACCAGAATCCAGAGAAGAGACGGACAGGTTGGAGGGTAATGTTGAGGAAGTAGAAGAAAGAGGGTGGATGGAGGAATGTGAGTCCTTGATTTGAAAGATGGCGGTGTCCTGGATCAGATTATGAGATTGTGCGGAGGGCATCAGGCCACCAAGAGTCTCGTTTGAGGCTTGTGAAGGGTTGAGGTGGGAGTGTGCAGTGGGTGATGGATCCAACAGGCTTTGTGGGGACATACCTGTAGGGGCCCCGGATAAAAGGCAAGAAAGTTCATCATTATCACTGGGAGGCTGGAGGCACAAAACGGGCTGGGACCGGCTTACTGAGGCTGGATTGGTGCTGAGACATCTGGAGTCTTCATGCCCTGTATGAGGTGTGAGGCCAGGACTGCCATCCTGGTAATCTGGACCGATGTTGAGAAGAGATGGGCTGGCCCACAGATGTGAGGTCTTGTTCTCAGAGCTATGACATGGTCCAAACTTAGTTGCAGAGTTTACCGAAAGTGGTAAACAGGAGTTAGTGGGTGGACTAGAAGGCTGGTGACTCTCTTTTTGAGACTGAGCCATTCCACCACAGCTCCAGTGGCCGGAGGCTAGTCCAGTTTGGTGGCTGTGGGGTTTGAGGTTGTCGGGATCATCATGGAGGCAGTGGGTGGAAGCAGGGTTGAGTGGCATGCCAATGTCAGGGGACGGTGGAGGGCCAGACACCACTGGGACGGAGTAAGGATAGGAGGGGAATGAGGTCTTGTGTTGATGTATAGACAAATGAGCTTGGAGGAGATGCATCATATGGTGGAGGCCCTTGGTCAGGTCAGATACCTCTTGGTTTAATGTGCCCATCTGCGAAGAGAGAGAGAAGTTTGTTCATCATATCAAAGGACTTGGAATATATCATATCCTGCCTTGTATTATTACACTGAGAGAGCAAGATACACAGGGGGGACACGAAACTACAAAAAACTTCTACCCCATTCAGTATTCATCACAGCAACATATAAATCATCTTCTACCTGAAAGTTTTCATTTTGGCCTCATGTCAAAATGTATCTTCTTTTGTCTTCCCAGAAGAAAGCAAAAAAATATTTCAAGTCCTTTAAAATGACTTTTGTAATGTAGTCAAATCCTGGGGGACACTGGCAGATGCAACTGATGCAAACAGGAGAGGAACTAGACGGAAAAACGGGAATAAGGGAGTGATGCCAGAGGAAAATGGGCCCAGACGGGCCACATGAAGAGCTGGGTTGTCTTCAGTATTTTTTTTCTCCCTTTCAGACTGTCAAGTCAGCACTTCTTAACATCCTCTGCATTGCAGAAGTGCCCTGCTGATTAATTAATAGGAACTTAAGAAGGCACCTACCTGGACCCATCTGGATCCTTTTACTGCACCCGCTTTCACTCTATTTCACAGTCAGATTAAGAGTGCATAGACCAACCGGAACATGAGGAGGAATTTGCTACATTTGATTGAACTGTATGTTTTCAATTCAGTTATCAAGGATGATCACAGGTCAAAGAAATATTAACAAAAGACACATATCTGTAATGGCGTTCCCTTGATTCTCAGGGGAAAAAAAAACAACCAAAGAATTGTAAAAGCAGAGTGCTTTCTAAAACAAATGATATTGTTCAGGTTAAAAAACAGGTTTAATCAAAAAATTGACTTTTGGTGACCTTTTCTCACTCAGTAGGAAAACTATGTGCTCCCATGCCAGTCAACTCTAAAAAACACATCAGTTCTCCAATTAAAGTGAACAACCAATCAGCATCAATTACAAAATTTAAAGCATTTTTTATTTGCAGTATTAGTGTAGAAATTAGAAAAAAATATTTATATTACCTCAATTTCACAGTATTTCTCACAGTATCTGTGGAACAAAACTTTTTATGTTGTCTCACTTAAAATGTCTCTCTCTCTCTCTCTCCATATATA
>JAOWBL010000222.1:0-18097 GCA_028564865.1 Zenarchopterus dispar | reverse complement strand
ATTTTATTTTATTTTATTTTATTTTATTTTATTTTATTTTATTTTATTTTATTTTATTTTATTTTATTTTATTTTTTGCTGATGTTTTGAAGCCAATGATTTGAGCAATAAAGGCTGATGATTTATTTTTGCTATTATTATTGTATATTTCAATTTTATGCTGTTTCTTAAAATCAAATTTAGTGGAAAAGAGAACACTTTTGCCTACACTTTTAATAAATTCATCACTTTTATGTGAAACATTCAATAACCAGTTAAATCTTAAAGTTATTTTAGATACTGTAGAATAAAATATAGCTGAAGGAGAAAAAGAAATGAAAATGATGATCATCAATGGAAACAAGAAACCATTCAAAGGTATCACTTACCAGGGTTCTCAAATAATATTGCTACATATTCATAACAAAACATTAAATAGTAAAAAGTGTACCTCCTAAATACTTTTATCACCTTTTAAGAACTTAAAATAAAAGCATTGTTTTAAGCCTGATGTGGACAGAAATCAATCAAATTAATAAAGAATTTGTGAGAACTGAATTGAATAAAATTTAGGCTCAGGTGCTTTTTGTTGCCTTGTATGATGTTTTGTGAGGGAGGGTTTTTCATAATAGTAGGTTCAGATTTTATTTTAAAACGTCGGTACCGGAAATGATTCTCTGGTTAACACGTGCACTTGGCTGACAAGGAAAACTAACTGCACCAAAACAAACCCAAAACTCCCGGTTCAACCGCTGAAGAAAGAGTGTTTCTTTGCAGTTTATGATGTCTCTTCCGTGTCTCCAGTGGCAGGATCACGTAGCACAGAAATGGATTGCACTCGATCCACAGCTGAAGGAAAAATTTGTATCCCTGCTTGAAATAGATGATGTTTTTAAATGTGCTTTAAGTCTGACAACGTGAGTACCTCGTTTCCTGTAGCACCTTCATCTCTTTCAGACTATCTGGTAATAGTGCCCTGCAGTTTATTAACTGATAATAAACATCCGGATTTGTGATATTTTTAAAACTGATGATGTAATTGACCACAGGAGAATAAGTCTTTATTGCTGACCATCAGGACACTTGAACCATGTTCAAATGCTCAGAATGAATCAGTTTCATGATAAGTTGCCAGGGATGACGTAAGCCACCAGGTTTTGCCAGTAAAAGGTTTTGAAAAAGGCTCAAGTCTTCACAAAGATCAATGATTTGTTTCTTTTCTTTTTCAGCCAAAATGATCTGGATGTCCTGCAGTCAGTATCTGCAGAATACTCAGTGAAGAAAGACACAGATGAAGCAACCAAGTGCAGGGAGAGGGGCAACTCCAGCTTCAAGGCTAGAAATTACATGACAGCAGCCCTGCACTATTCACAGGTGAAGTGAAAATACTAATAAAAGAAATCATATGTTAGAACCTAAACATCATGAAGTAAAAAGTAATAGAAATACTTCCGTAAGTTGAGAAGGTTATTTGTGGCTGATAATGTCTGTGTGATGAAAACTTTGTTCATAAGCTGAGGTACAGTAGATGCAAGCTTTTCATATTTTGAGGACAGAAGTGTAGCATGATATGGGCCTTAGGCACAGTGTGCCTCCAACCCCTAACTGACATGCACCAACACCCAGCTTCTCTGTCTCCTGCCATAACAGGGGGTATGTTTTGCTCCCAAAAAGTCTGAGCAGCTGTCCCTGTGCTACGCCAACCGCTCTGCCGCACTCTACCATCTGCAGCACTACAAGGTGAGATGGCACATCCTCAACAATTACCTAATCAGGTACTGTCGTAACTTGCAGTATCCTTAACATCTGTTTTCAGTACTTTTCTTGTCTAACTGACACAAAATTATGCAGGAAATGGTGACTCGTGGAGTCTTTGTAGTTCCAGGATATATTTCTGGGGTTAAAAGTACTGGATGTTTTTTGCTTAAAAAAAAAAAAAAAACATACTTTAGGAACTACAGGGCTTATGCCTGGTTGCTATGGCAACAGGCTTATTAGGATCTTTTAGACATCCCTTTTCCCACTTCTTTCTGGGGATCTGACCCCAAGTAATATCAGTGATATCTAGCTTGACTCCCTACCGGATCTGCAGAGAAAATCTCCAAAAGGTGTGCTTTCAAAGGAGCAGCAGCTCTATTCCGGTCTTCTTTCATGTCTCCAAGCTGTCTTTTGAGTTAGCCCCACCAACTTATTGAAGAAATCCAAGCCCATGACGCAGAGCACTTGAAAGTCGTTTGCGCCAATATTCTGCTTCATTCTGTATATGAATGACCCTGAGGTGAAATGGCAGGGCTTGTTTTTTTTTTTTTTTTTTTTCTTTTTTGCACCTCTGCCTTGGGGAGCCAACTCTGCGTGCAAAGGTGAGCCTTTGCATGGTCACACACACACACCACTCTACCAGCAATTCTCCTGTCACTCAGACAATTCTGCAAAACTTAGATCTTGAATGCATAAACTCCCTCATTTAGGCCAGCAAGTCTCGCTTTCATTCCCGTCTCCTCACTTTTGGCTGTAAACTGCCTCAGTGTATATTACCACTTCTTCTGGACTCCACTCTAACTCTGGCTGAGCTTTTAGTTCCTTCGTAGAACAAGATTGGAGAAAAGTGGCAACATTGGTGGAATACGAAAATATTTTATTTCCTTTTACTAGAACTGGATCTTTTTCATTGACCCAGGTACTCTATACTTCCACACTACTACTACATTTTGAGATATCATCTGCAAGTCTAAGTACACATGTACTAGATGGCATAACAATAATGACACTCCGCAACAGTTCTGGGAGATCAAAGAGCTGAACTCTTTTAATGTTTTGGGCTTTTGTAGCAATTTCTGAAGGGGACAGAGAGTCTGCAGTCGACACTTGAAATGTGCAGTATAATTAGTTACCAAGTAGCTTTTTGAATTTCAGACACAATGTTCACTTATCGGTTTTCATTTCATTAGAGAATTTTAAGCACCAGCTGTATCAAGAGGTACAAGCTGACTGATTAATTCATTGATTTTTTTTTTTCCCCCCTAGTCAAGTGATCGAACCACACTGGCTGAGATTAAACCACAAAATGTTCATCTCATGTTGTTAGTAGGACAAATTGCCCTGAAAGTATACAAAAGTGGGAGGAAAAAAAACTTCCTCAAACATAAACTATAGATTTCCTTTTATTTTTGTTTTTTCTTTTGTTTTGTTTCATTTACCAGCCGGAGTTTTTGCCGTCACTCATTATTTACTGTCCGGCAAAAAATATATTACTATTCTTTTACTCCTTCTTGAGTTACTATTCTCTGATTCAAATTACCCAAAATGCAAACTTTATTACGTATTTGGAGTATGTTTTGCTCGTAATCTTGGGTTTTGCAGTTGCTCACGTTCCAGTTTTTCTATTTTCCTCAGGAGTGCCTTGATGACATCGACAGAGCCTTCAAGAATGACTATCCCCCTCATCTTTCACAGAAACTACAGGAGCGTCGCACGCTGTGTCTGAACCACCTCTTTTCACATGAAAAAACAAACAAAGATTATCACAGCCATGCCTCAGAGAACAGAGAAAGTAATTGCAAAGTTAGGGCGTTTCCAAACAGAGCTTTTTCACTTAGCCCTCAGGTTTCCGTTGAGTTCACTGCAGAAAAAGGTCGACACCTTGTGGCTCTGGAGAGGATAGCTGCTGGGGAGGTGATTCTTATCGACAGGCCGTACAGCTGTGTCCTCATACCAGGAGTGGAGGAGGTGAACGGGACGGGAGAAAGAGGTCAGGACAAACGGAGGGAGATGTTTTTTGGAACGGAGCACAGGCGCTGTCACAGGTGTTTGGCTGAAATTCTCCATTGTGTGCCGTGCGAGGGTTGCAGTTACAGCCGCTACTGTTCAGCCGGCTGTCAGCAGGAGGCCTGGGAAGAGCATCACCGCTGGGAGTGTCCACTGGGAGGAGACCTCATGGCGATGGGGGTCATGTCACAGCTTGCACTGAGGGTAGCTGTGAAGGCAGGGCTTAAAAACATCCAAATGGCCAGGCAGCCAGTCAGAGACGAACATGAGAAGTTGGATTCCAGCAGTCGTAACAGCGACTCCACTCATCAAAACGATCTTAGCAGCTCACACCACGGGGACTCTTACACAAGTGTGTTTCACTTACTGCATCACACAAATCGCCACAATGCTGGTTTGCGTTTCCTGTGCGCAGTTACCATGACAACACTCTACTCAAAGCTCAGCAAGACAGGACCGCTGTGTTTATCAAGGAGCCTTAGCCGTCCTTCATCAGAAAGCAGCTCAACGGAAGGAGCAAACGAGGGGGACGACGATGCAGCGTTGAGCTCAGAGTCGTGCATCCTGGGAAGTGCAGCTTTACGGCACATGCTGCAACTCAGATGTAATGCACAGGCAGTCATCGCAGTCCAAGATACGGGTGAGCCCCATACAGATTTAAATGTTCTGGCACTAAATTACATTTAGGGTGTCACTACTGTATAATCAAGAACCTCTTGTGTCACATTGATCCGGGATTTCTCCTGTATACCCGCTGCTTCTGGTGCTCCTGGGTCAAAGTTCGATGCAGGAACTGTGAAGTGTGCAGGAGTATTCAAACTCCCAATCATGTTATCTGGGTGTCACATTCAGACTTTCAGAAATTTCATTTAGGGGGATTTCAATAGAACTCGCAAGTAAGAATATGATCTAATATATAATATATAACTAACAAAGAAATGTCATAAAAAACATGAATATAGAGTGTTTTTGCTTTACAAGAAAGCAAACCATTTATCTAAATCATATTTAATGGAATTTAAATCATGTTTGTGTTTGTCTTTATTAACAGTATCTGTGGTATAAAGTGGCTGGAGGCACATAACGACCTATGTTTATCTTTTTTTTTGCAACTTGCAGGAGCAGAAAACTCACCAGTGCAGTCCAGGCAGGAAATTCGCATTGCCACAGCAATTTTCCCGACTCTTAGTCTTCTCAACCACTCCTGCTGTCCCAATACAAGCGTGGTGTTCAACACCGGGATGTCTGCTGATCCTTATGTGTCAGATGGCCCTGCAGACGTCAGTGAAAGTTTGCATGATGGGAGAAACCAGGACCGTGGAGTTACTGTGACAGTCAGATCAGCCAAAGTTATCAGTCCTGGGCAAGAAATCCTGCACTGCTACGGTGAGATATGACCGAGGTTTTAGTGAACATTTGTGAGGAGCAGTATCAATACAAACAAGATTAAGACTTTGAAAATATAATTTCTTTATTACTATCCCTTATTTATGATCCAAATGTATTTAATGTTTTTAGCTGTCAACTTTAGCTGCATCCTGCTGAGCTGATGACGTCACATGCAGCACTGAGAGAAAGAACAGATGAAATCTCTCACTAGAACACAACATAGGAAGTCTCAGCATCTCACAGTTCAATATCCTGGTGCATGTTCATGCATGTTAATGAGAAAGGTGCTCATTCACATGACATGCTCTGGATTACACCATCTGTTGTGAACAAACACTGCAATCATTCATGTTTTTAGTCGTGTCCTGCTTGCAGTGTCTGCCTCTCCGTATAAAAACTGAGTCAAAACCTGTTCCTGCAGCTGCATGCAGGTGAAAGACAGGACTTTATTCCAGACAGTCCTGGTTTGTCTTCAAGGCTCCAGGCGCCTCCATTTATGTGGTAGTGACCTCACATTTGCCATGAGAATTTAAGTCTTGCAGTGATGTAATTTCAAATGTCAAGAGGTGATTATTGTAACAGTTCAGTACAACAGCATTATCCATGAAAGCCTTAAAAGGAGCAAAAACGGGCAGAGGATTTCCACCTTGTTAACAAATTCATGGGAAAATCATTAAAACAATGACCCTCAAAGACATAGGAAGGGACATTATTCCTTTTACAGTTCATAACATTTTGAAATGATTTAAGGAATCTGGATGAATTCCAGTTCGTAAAGGGTTGGAGCGCAACCTGGAAACCATAATTTCCGATCCCTCAGATATCACTATATCAAAACAGTCATCAATACCTGATGTAGTCACATAGGTTACAAATTAATTTTTAGTTAAACTCTACAGTAAAACTTTACTTTTTGAAAAAGAAGTATTATCTTAGTCTGATTTTGAGGCAGTGGCAATGTCTCTGGGCCCTGAGGCATCTGGTGTCTTTACTGGAAGAAACAAAAACTGTGTGCTCCAAACCAAAAACAAAATAGACCATCATAGAACTCTGGAAATAAGCATAATATTCCATAAATGTTGTCCAAATTGTCTTGTTTTAGGCCCATGGGGTTAAAAAAATCATTAAGTGGCTAAATGGTCTAAAGTAGTCCTCTACTTTTCTTGAAACAAGTTTGTTTTTTCGTACTTAGAAATGAGTTTTTGTAGTGTGATGATAAAGTGTTGCATCAGTGCATCTGGCTGAGGTCATTCACATTTATATGATGGTGATGGTACAGGAAAAGTATAGTAAATTCTTAGAACAACATATTCTGCCCTCAAGACAACATGTTTTCTACATAGATCTTTCTTTTATATAATGCAAAACTAGATTCTGCTTATGTTACAAATGCATTCCCGAGGAAGCAAAGGATATGGAAACAGAACTGACCTGTCTCCGATAGAGTATGTGATCAAATTTGACAAAAAGGATAACATCATACTGCTGCTTACCTCTTGGTATATTTGCAGGAAAAATTGAACAAAATAATACCTAAAATTCGTCCTTGCTTGGTAAATTTTATGCTAAAATGAGTTGTGCAAAGAACTTACAACATTACAAGATGACAAAAGATTTACTGTCATAACTTTTATTGAGATGTGTTCAAGGCTTGAACTGCAATAATTGATCTATAATCTGTTAACACATTAAATAAAGTTGACAAAAAAAACATTAAATGCATTTGATTCACATTTATGCAGTGAAATGAAAATCAAAGTTCATTTTATTGAATTAGAATTTTGCATAAATTTCCAACTTTTTCTCAGTTTCAACAAAACCATCAACCATGGCCACTTTTACTCAGGTCCTCACAGCAGTAGGATGGAGACCCCAGAACGACAACGCGTCCTGCATGAGCAGTACTACTTCCTGTGTCGGTGTGAAGCCTGCAGCCTCCAGGAGGAGGTGGAGGTGGGCAGACGGCAACGTTCAGGTGCCAGAGGGAGTCCGCATGAGTCTGGTCTGCTGTGTTTAAACTGCAAAGGAGCTCTCAAAGTACGTGATCAAAGGTGTCCATGGGTTTAATTAACAATCATTTATGATAACACATGTTCAAGTGAAAAAAATTGACTCATCCTCAATAACTTTTCAGAAAAGCTGTGAAAACGGAGAGAGTGGATTTACATGTTCACTGTCCTCCTGTGGTCGTCGTGTGTCTTCACCGGAAGTGAGCAGCAAGCTGCAGGAGATCAGAGTTGTCCTGGAGACGGCCGTAGAGCTCATGGAGAAAGAAATGCCATGTAAGGAAAAAAAACTATATCCCAAATGCTGATGAAGTAAACAAGTAGTTAATACTCTCTGTTATATTACTCTTTCCTTGCTCCTCCACAGGTGAGGCCCTGCAACTTCTGACGAGGATGGAGCATCATTCTGGACGGATCCTCGCTGAGACCCACCCTCTTCAGGGCGAGCTGGCTGATGCCACAGCGAGAGCTTATGCCACCATGGGTGAGATTCACGACATGCTGTGTGGTCAGCTCCGTTTCATGTTGTAAACTCATCCATGTACTGTAGTTACATTCACTTTCATGAGGATAAGACATGTTTGCATTCTGTCTTCCCGTAAGCAGGGTACATACACAAATATTCATGAAAATAGGATTAACCAGCTCTGGTCTCTACTAAAAAACAAACATCCATCTTTGCAAAACAAAAGGAATGCCAATCTACATCCATATGTGTTTTTTTTTTTTTTTTTTTTTTTTTTTAAGTTTTGCAATTATAATTACAATTATATTTTGCTTGAGAACAATGAGAAGTAAAGAGTTTCTCATCCCTTTAACAACCAAGCCAGAACACTGGTCCATGTGGTCCTGGAAAATATTTTACTCTTTCAGAAGAAACTATTTATTGGTCTGCATAAAGCAAGAAAAAAAAAAAGAGCCAAGGAAATGACTGAAATTACATGGTTCAAAAGATTATTAAAACCCAAAAAAATAGTGGTGAAGTATCATTCTCATGGAATCATGGATAAAACGTGGTCCTAAAAAAATCACAACTGATCATCTGAGATGACTTCAACATTTGGTTCAATCTAATCAAAGAAAATTAACTGGAAAAATTAAAAGCATTGTTTTATAGTGAAAGTAAGAGCGTATCCACGCGCACAGTGTGAGAACTATCAGGACTAAATAGCTGTGTAGCCTTATTAAAACCACTTATCATTGAGGCTAATTTAAAAATAAATTAATAACATTTGATGAGGAGTATAGAGATTGGACTTTGGAGTAATGCACGAAGGTCATGTGGCCTTGGATTCGAAGTTTAGTTTGTTCCAGAGGGATGGACACATCAAGATGAGAAGAGCAGCAGATAAAGAGATGCACCATGCCTTGTGGGTACAACATCAACTGGTGAGGGGAGTTTTATGATCTGAGGTTGCTTCTGTTGACCAGATCAACATTATATACCTAAACAGTGATGTCAACTGACTACCTAATTTTCTTTTTTTACTTCCCTCACGACAGAGGTGCACTTTAAGATGAAAATACCCAGTTTCATTGGGCTCAAATGGGCACGATGAGACTTTATTACACATAGACTGACTAGTAAAGAGTCCATACCTTAACCCAATTGAGAATCTCTGAGGTATGCTGGAGAAGATGGTATGAACTGGTCCAGCTCTCCCATCAATCAGAAGAGATGCGGGACAAAAGATTCATTCAGTTCTGAATGGAAATGAATGTTGGGTAAACTCACTAAAATGATGCCACAGCGAGCGTCTGCCTTCATCAGAAGGTGGCACAACAAAATATTTAAGGATGTTTTTTGTCTTTTAAACCAAGCAGTGGCAAAACAAAAATGCTGACATTTAAAAATAATGTCCTTTTCAAAAAGGCATATTTTTTAGCTGAGACTGAACAAAATCAGCATTAGGCAACATAATAAGGGACCTGTGCTAACATGCTGAAAAAGCACAATGATAATGGAGCATATGTTGTTATGGATTATCTGATAAACATCTAGACAAGAAACCAAAACCTCCCCGTGGATTCGTATGTTTTGTGACACCAGTTGTATAATTAAGTATATATGAGCAGTGATTTTGGGGAAAAAAAAAAAAAGAATAGTTTTGTGTCATCTTTTAGCTGTGTTGGTTTTCCATTGTTGTGTAGGTGACTGGAAAACTGCAGCCTCCCATTTGGAGCGAAGTGCTGCAGCGGCTGGTTCCCAGTTTGGAGAAGACAGCATCGAACTGGGACAACAGCTCTTCAAAGTAGCTCAGCTGCACTTCAACGGGTAAGAAAGTGGTGCAGGTCATGCCGTTTTTCAGCTTCTCATAATATGTAAAATATGTTGTTCTTAGGGTGCTAACTGATCTTCAGCTTCCACTGTTTCATTGTTTTGACTGATACGATTAGTAGACGTTGCAGCTCTGTGTGTTTTTTTCCTCTCCGTCTCCCAGCGGTGCCAGAGGCCCGGCTCTCTCTGTCATCCCCAAGGTCAAGCGGATCCTCTGCCTTCACCGCGGTCCTCACTGCCCTGAATTACAGGAGCTGAAGGCCATGGAGGACTGCCTGAGAGGGTCGTCTCAATAGAAATATACACATGCAACCACATTTAAGATTTAGTTTTGTCCCAAGTGCAGCTGATTAAAAAAATAAACTGGGAAACACTCTCATTCTGAGCCTTGTGTGTTTAAAAATCATTATATATCAATTTGTGAGCACTTGTGTGTATCTGTGTCCATGCGTCTGTGCACGTGTGGGTGGGTATCCATCAATAACTTCAATTTCATGCCTCAGTGCTTGTCCTGCGCTCTGAGGGAACTTATCCAAGCAGGTACACATCAGGTTACATGCAGCCCTCTAAACGAAGCAAAAGAAAACGTGTTATTCATAATTGTGGATGTTTTTTTTTTTCCATTTGTTTCATGTTTCTTTTCTTTGTGGAAACCTGTAAAGAAAAAGTAAAACTTTTAAGTCTAAATACCTTCATCTCCTTCTTACACAATAGAAAGCCCTCTGACCTTTAGATGGCAGCAGTTATCCACTGACTAATTCAATTTCATGCTTGAACATCTAGAAAGCAAGATGGAGCTTTGACTCTTGAACTTTCGGTGCACTACCTCCTCGACCTTCAACTTGAAAACCTCCGCTATAAAAGTATTATGCATGAATAGGGTATCGGATCAGTTAAATTTCTCATTTTAAATGGGTTGGAAATACACATAATAAGAAAAAAATATCGATCACAGCTTTAGGACCTGGTGTTCCCTGTATCTGGAGGACAGCCAGTCTGACAGACGTGGATGTGTGTGCATGAAAGTCAAGGACGAGGGGGGAAAAAAGGAGAAGCGGCGAAGCAGCTGGTGAGACCAGCTGAGGAACAGCTGACGCTGAACTCAGGAGGCTCCGGGGGCAGGTTCTTGGAGACTTTTGTGGTTACAAGGTCATCAAAGAGCAAATAAGTGAAAATAGTTCAGGAACTGGTGGAGCTTAATGAGGGTCAACTCAGAGTCAGACAGACAGAAGAAGACACTCCCATTATTCAGAGGGGACTTGACTCTGTCATTAAGTCGTTTCTGAGAAAACTCAAAGCTCTGTTGCAGTGAAAGTTTCAATATTGTTTCATTGATACCAACATCTTTTTTTTCTTTAAGAAGTCTCAGTTTAAACTCTGACGATCACAGCCGTATGTGCTGTTAGTTTCCACCTCTGTCCACATCATTGATTTGATTTCTTTTTCATGCATCAATCTGCTGATTCCATAGATGAATTATTTGGTCTGCTGGTCAGTATCCTGCAATGAAAGAACCATTTCACTAAACCTGAATATAAGCTCGCCATTCATTTGCAGTTTTGTCCAACCAGTTATAAAAACCAAATATAGATTGCTGATAATGTGACAGCTCAACGCAGTTCCGAGTGAAATCACAAATGGTTGGACTTTTCACACGCTACTTAACAAGACTGTTTATAACGTCCAACAGAAAAGAAAGAATTTTTATTTTGTGGCACTGATAAACATTAACCTGAGGAGTCAATACAGCCTACATTTAAGTAATCATTTACTTACAAGATTAAGTTCAAATCCACAGAAAAGGATTATTAGCTGTGATAAGTGAAGGACGTCAGCTGAATCCTGTCATCTTTAAAGTGTTTGAAAGGAAGCTGACAAACTGAAAGGGCATTCTGACAGTGTCGGTGAGCTAGGAAGATCTGTTGCATAATCCAATTTGACAAAGAGGGGAGACTTATAAGTCGTAACAATGTGAATATGATTAAAGGGGAGATGCTAATGTTAGGCAGTTCTATTTTTAAAACTGACCAAAAAGTGGAAAAGACAGGCAACAACAATGGGACATGACATTAAACAAATTATTTCTTAATAAATACAGATTAAAATAATAACTACTTGAGCCTGGAGGCTAAAGGTTAATGGGCTGAAACATCTGCAGCCGGGGGTGCTAAAGCTGTGGCCTGGTCAGTAATTATCAATTAGTGTGGATATAAAGGTTCTGTCAGGTTTATTCTGCGTAGTCACGGGTCTTGCTGGGCTCTGTAACGTGTTCCTTGTGGTTCAAAGCTGTGTTACAAGACAACATTCACTAGCACAATTTTGTCAATGGCTCCTTTGTCAGTTTATCTATTTTGCTCCTGTGTGGTCAGAAATGTTGTTGTTACACAGAGTGGCTTTAAAATGAACCTGTTACAGGTTTAAGCAAACACACAGGAAAAGAGGCCTCTAGCACGTGCTGTGATTTTTCTCGAGGACACTGCAATTAAGATTAGACTAAAGCCCCACTACAGCTTAAATATAGGCACAAATGGCTGTTTAATGCAGTTTGTGAGGTCATGTGATCGACTTGCGTCATGCGGCTGTTTCCCACTGGGTTAAACTTTAAATCTCGGCTAAGTTGGTGACAGGGCAATTGACCCAGAGTGTTGTGTCAGCTAGTGTGTATATAAAGGTTTGTGTAACTTTCCTTCCACGTTACCCTGCTTTGTCTTGCATCTTGCTGAGCGACACATCATGCTCCCTGTTGTGCTGTATGCTTCTCAGTTGTGTTCTCTTACCCTCTGCCTGCTCCTTTTACCTTTTTGAGTTTGAGTTTTGAATATCTTGCATTGTCTGTGTTATTTTCTTTTTAAATAAAGGATATTATTTTTACTCCTGGCTCCCTGGTGTCCTCCATTTAGGTTCCTTCAGCACCTTCACTCTCTACTCCTGATGTACAATTCCTTACATCTCATGTCTATGAAAAAGTAAAAAAAAGACCAATAAAATACTACCTGCTATTATGTCTATTATTTTATCCTTCACAAAAAACAATGTTTCTGATAACTAGAACCTTAAGTTTTGCAGATATTAGAAATTATTCATAATTATGTAAACATGGGAATTTTTATAGCGCTCTATGAGTAACCTAGTGTGGCTAGGACCTTTATAAAGTTATAAAGGGATAAAGTCCATACATGAAACATTTAATATTCTTTTATTGTATGAAAAAGATAATCAATTTTGCCCATGTCTTTCTGGTTAACTCATCTTTTTGGTCCTCTGAAACATGCATGATTAAATCATATGCTTAAAGGTATGAAATGAAATGGACTTCTATCAGGTAATCTGTTTAATTTTTTCTCATAGGGAGATTTTATATCAGGATGTATCAGGATATCTGAGGTTACGTCTTCTTTGTTCAATTATTAAAGGTAGTTTCAAATTCTAGGATATCTGATTATATATCATTTAACTCTGCTTTTTAATAACTGGGTCCAGTCTTTACCTACTATATGATGTACTATGGAATATTTTATCTGAGGATCATCATTATCATCAACATTATTATAATAAAAATATTATTATTATATAGAAGTAGTAGTAATAGTTGTGTTTCAAATTTCTTGGTTTCAATTCTAAAGCCTTGTCCTTAAAGAAAGTAATTGTTCTATATATTTCCAAATAAACTGAGTTGAACTCTCTCTACTACAGATCATTGTTACAAAATAGCTTTATTTTTTTTAACAATTATACCATATAAAGGGAAAAAATGATCATGATCAGTACAGTGAGCTCCTGAGCAAGTCCATTTCTTCCTTTCCTTTGGAAATGCAAAAGATTTGTTTGCAGATATAAACTGCAACTTCAAAACTGTTCATAGCTAAACACCAAAATTGTCGAGAACCGTGAAATTTCATTTTGAAGGAATTATCAAGCAGATTGTTTATTTCTCCAGATAACTGGGAGACATATTTCAAGGGAGAGCAAAAAAGTTGAATTACTGAGTTTGTTGAAATTGCTGTTCATGACAAAAAAAAGCTGTCCAACTCGCAGCATTCCCATCAGCCACACGTCGACACGCTAACATACTATCATACTGGGATTATTTTGGACTTCACAAAAAGTTTTCCAGAAACTAAATAAAAATTATGGAACTGTTTGAGTTTGTGACACAGAGGTTGAAGAACTTTCTAATTTTGGTCTTTGTAACATGTGGCTTATGCTTCTTTAATTCAAACTTGGTTGTAACTGTACTGGCTTTGCATTTTTGATGCGTAAAAGAAAAAAAATCTCATTAATCCATCAACCTGCACACTGAATTCCTCCACTCATCCCTTTGGAAGGTCTCATGTTCACCATTTATGGTCCTCTCCCATCCTGATAGTCTGATGAGCCCCCTCACTCCTCGCTCCAAGAGCCTGATCCCCCTCAAACCCCCAGTATCTTTCCAGTGTCTCTGCCTTTAGATGGATTTATGCTTGTGGTCAATCTTCTCGACGGCTGTAGGAAATCTGATACATGATGCAGACGATGGTAATGTGTCTGCTCTCATGTAAAAATAAAATCCCCATTACTCTCTCACACAGAAGAGGTTATTACCAACTAATATGAAAAAGACTGGTAATAAATCATGTGCTGATTCAAGACTGAATTTAACTTCAACGATGATGGTGGTTTTAACCCAATTTGAGGCACATCTATGTACTTTTACCTTTTAGCTCTGGGTGCATAAAGATTTTCAAGACACATCAACTAATTAAATTTTTTTAAAGTATTGATAAATGTATGGATAAGATCATTTCTATTGAATAAAAGTGGAAGGTTCAACCTTTCCAATTTTTAATTTTTTTTTTTTTTTTTTTTTGTTTCCCAGAGGCTGGGAACTATGCAGTTTCAGTGGATAGCTTTAAGTTTCCAGAGAGCCCCTGGGTTTTATGAAGTTTTTCTGAACTAAGTCATTGGTCCTACTGGGTTAAAACAGTTTTCATATTCTATTAGAGTAAGTAAGTCTATTGCTGATTGCATTTGTAGGTGACAATTGTAGCTGTTGTATCGTCATAAATGAAGATGGAGGCTTTATGAGTTTCTCGAGTCTGTATTGCATGAGAGGTGTGTACACTACTGGAAAGGGAAAGATAACTGGGCAGCAGGCCTGTTGTCAATCACCCCGAAACAGCCTGTTCACCTTTCTGAGAACACGGTCACAAATCCATTAAGGCAGCTTGAAACATACAAACGGGTTTGACTGGCTCTTCAGTCTGCAAGTGCTAGGACCCTGAAGTCATAGAACTTTCAGGGTCGTGTTGGTCCGTCAGTCATTTACTTTGGTCTCCTACTTCATATTGGTGTCTTGGTATTGTTATTGTGAAAATTATACGGGTATACACAGAGATGAAAAAGCACAACAAAAACACAAATTCGTGTACAGTACAGTAAGGAAAGAGAGCAGCCCTGTTTATCTGGGGGAGGACTTATTTAGCCTGTCTTTGACAGGTAAACAGGAAATCTCTGAGGACATGCAATCAAATTGAACTGCATATGGCTGGAAAAGGTCATAAAGTAATCTCAAAGGGTTCAGGCATCCATCAGTCCTCTGTTAGACAAATTGTAAACTGAGACAGTTTATTACTGTGTCTCCTCTCCCTAGACGTGGGCCCCGAGCCAAGGTGACTCCAAAGGCACAACGCAGAGTGAGTCTACATAAGTACATGAGTCACTGAAAAGCCAATGTGTTCATAGCAGATTCCCACAGAGGAAGCCACTGCTCTTTAAAAAAAAAAAAAAAAAAAAAATTGTGCTTTTGAGCAGATTGGTAATATGTATCAGTACAGTAAAAATCTTTTGTGGATTCATGAAATAAAATTTGAACTGTTTTGAAAAAATACTTTGGATCCTTTTTGTGCTATTCTTAAAAAATAGTGCAGTTTGCTAACAGTGAAACACGATCCCAATAGTGAAATATGGTGGCGGGAGATTCATGATTTGGATTTGATTTTCTGCTTCAGGCCCTCCTGGACTACTTGTCATCACAAAAGAAAAAAACATATGAACCCATAAGTTTACTAAAATGCCCTTCAGGGTAGCCAGGGTGCCACCCAGCTGAAGATCTGCAGAATTTGGGTTCTGTGGACAATGACCTTAAGCGCTGAAATAAATCTACCACAAGATGACATCAGCAAAAGAAAATGTACCCTTGGAGTGGCCCAATCAAAGCCCAAAGAAAATGTTTCTGAGCTAAAGTAGTTCTGTGAAGAGGAAAGGTCAAAAACTCCTCCTGAATTTTATGCAGGCCTGATCCCAGGCTACCAAAAGTTCTCATCTGAAGTCAGTTTTCCCAGTAGAGATTTGAGGTCTGACCAGCTCTTAACTTCAAGGGTTAGTTTACTGTTCCTGCAGTACATTGTTAAATAAAGATTTAGTTCAATAGTCACTTTGATTTTTACAAAAGAGCACCATCCAACAAGACAATCCTCCAGACTACACCAAAAATAAAAAAAAATAAAAAAAATCTTCACCTGCAGAAGTCAGATTTGAGAAAGGCCTTTGCTCCACAAGGTTGTCATCTAGTATTCAACAGATGTGTCTGTTGTTGTTGCTATCTTTGTTTTTTCTGTGGCTTTATTCTCAGTTTTTGCAAACACAAATGTTTTTTTTTAATGTTTTAGACTTTTACCAACAAGATAATAAAATGTGATTTTCATTCACCTTGCATTTTATTTTATTATGCTGTTCAGTGTGTTACACTGATCAAGATAGAAATCAAGACTTCTAGATTAGAACTAGGTAAAAGTGTCATTAGCTAAAATTAATGCTCACTCAGTGTCCACAGTGGACATCTTACATGCACTTCCTGACAAGCGAACAGTTGGTATCTGCCTAATGTTGCTTGTTTTTCATTTATCATGATCAGAATGGATAATGCCACCTGGTAGGAGGTGTATCTCCTGGCTTCATCTGTAGGGGAGATAACAGGTGCCATCATCCATTTAATGGGTTAATGACTTTCTTGCTGGTTATAATGTTCCCGCATATGAAAGCTGAATACTGTTGACATTATTCATCCAGCTCTGTTGAGCAATAACCCAGGTGACCTACTTTCAACTTCCACAAATAAACAATACTGAGGAGAAAATGGCCCATGGGGAAATAAGCTATATTTGTTTATGATATTCTGTGGTGTCAGCGCACCCCTCTGCCACCTGGGGGTCTAAATATGTTAACTGAAACATTTGGAGCCCTAAACCTTTTTCCATCCCCTTCATAACTGAGAGTATATTTATCTGAAAAACCAATAAAAATGTAAAGGGAAGGTTTTTGTTTACTTCCCTTTGGATGAGTGATGAAACAGTAGTTTGGCAGAGTTAAGTTTGGGATTTGAATACTTACGTGTGAATATAAAACTGTAGATCTATCTTGTCATGTGCTTGAAAAGCTAAGAATAGGCCCCTCTTTCTACTCCTCAGATAAGAATAATGACCTCCTCTTTTTAATTTTCTCTATTGTAGAAAATGGCACATAATCTCTTCCTGCTCCCTGTCCATTGCCTCCTTTTTTGTACATATGAGCGGTTCTGTTCCTCGCTGTAATGGCATGAGTATTTTCAGCTCTCCATAAGAACGTGGATGGATGATGGAGTCATTTATGGCGGTGACTGCTCATGCTTCTTGTTCATGAGTTTCCCCCTCTTAATATATAATGCAATCCTTGCTATTGAAAGAGAAATTTCATCTTCACTGTCTCCCTTCACAATAGGAGTACAAGAAGTGTTTTCAGAGGATTGGTGACATTTTCGAGAACAATTAACTTCTGGAGGGAAGGTGCAACAATTCTAGCAAGAATTACTCCCCACTTAAAGGGATAATTTGGAGTTAAATCAACCCTAGGTCTATTAGTAGATGGTAATGAGTCTAAACTTTTGTTAGCATGAATGATGTGAAAGTGAAGCAGTTTTGTTTATGAATGGAATATGCATTTGCAGCATAATAGCCATTAACGTAAACTCAAAAAATTTATTTAAGTCAGTAGAATAAATTGGTATTTCAAGCCTATAACAAGGCTCAATTTATCTAAGTAATAGATGGGTAACTACAAACAAACCAAGGTAATTTCAACTTTGTATGTGTACAAAAATTGTATCAAAGAGCCATTTGTACAAGAATATCCTTCCATTCACTGCCATATTGTCATAACTTTATAAAAGTCAACACTGTGCAAATTACTTTCACCAGGGGCCATGAACTCTTCCCCTTTTGCATTTTTTTTTTTTTTTTGGTAATGGACTTGCACAAACATATGACAGCAGATCAAAAGGAAATTATGTTACAGTCATTTTTATATACTTGTTGTACACATACAAAGTATGAAATTGCCTTGGTTCATCTATAAGGACCCTGTCCACATAATCATTTAAGAGGAATGACATTTTTGAATCTTGTCAGAAGTTTGAAACAGCTTTCTTTCTGATGTTGTTACTTAATCTAGGTTAAGATTAACATCCATTCTACCTTAAAACTGCTTAGACTCCCACCACTGTACTCCCTAATGAAAGTTTACACTTAATAAAATCTTGTAATAGACCTTTGGTTTAACTCTGGAATATCCCTTTAAACAATGTTACTATCAAATAATTTATATATATATATATATATATATATATATATATATATATATATATATATATATATATATATATATATAT